>JAAIXJ010001812.1:357285-391301 GCA_013403705.1 Heliconius hermathena | reverse complement strand
TACAGAATCGACTTCCTTTCCTTGCTTTTTATTATTATATATAATATAGATATCAAGATATAGTTCAAAATAATTTGAACTAGGCCCAAATAACTTCTAAAACGAAAGTCAAAAAACTACCCAGCGTCGTGTAGCGGTCACAATGCAATCTATCCTCACTTCTTGTACAATCTAAGTTTACAAAACAGTTGTATTACAGTCCCAAAGCGGCTTGAGAACTTGTTAACAGGTTTACATACTTCTGAAACGTTTATATAGAAAGAAATACGACATTGAATGATGACGTCGTCTACGTAAGGGTTTGGTTGCGGAGGAGCTTTCTAGGCGTTGGATATCGATACTATATCTTTTTCTTTCAGCTTCACGAAATTTTTATCGAAACCGGTTAAGGGGATATTGAGTTATTCGTCCATTTGTCAATATAAATTTAACACATATTATTTTCTTATCGTTACCATTGTCAAAAATGGACCAAATTAAAATGGGATTACACGGGAAGCATTAGCTTTCAAATAATCATCAAAATCGGCTCACCCAGTCAACTGATGTAACAAACATAAAAAACTACAGTCGAATTGATAACCTCCTTTTAGGAAATCAGATGAAAATAATTAATTTCCCCGAGTGGGAATCAAACCTCCAACCGCCGAGTTATAATCACAAATTCTGTATTCCTATATAATTATAATCTACATGGCATACCTACTATAAACAAACAGGCTTAGTAATTCGATATTGTAGGCTGTTGTAGCATTAGCTTGACACCTACTTCAAAATTATAAAATCTTTTTTTAGTTATTTTTATTCAACAAAATCAAAGTACGTTTTACATTATGTAAAATGATTTTTTACTTTTAAGTTCGTTTTTTGAAGTCGGTTTTTCTTTTTGTTAAAAATTTATTTATTTTGCGATTTTAAACGATGTGTAGATCTTAAAAGGATGCTTCTCAAGTTAGTGGCTTTAAACTTCAAACTTAATTAGGTATTATTTGAATTACTAACATTTTTTTACTAACATTTACTAACATTTTGGTATATTGACAAGTACATACATAAAAAATATTCGGGCGAATTGGGAATCTCCCCATTTTTGGACGTCGCGACGCGTCGGTTGTAAATGAGATCATACTCTTTTTTGAAGTTGGTTGAAAAGAAATGCAATGATTAGGAATCTCACTTCTGACATCAATTTTAACAATGAGAAAAACATTGAAAACACAACAAATTTTTTAAACTATTACAGATATTTCTATTTTTTACCAAAAAAAACAAACCTATTTCAAATTCAACCGGATGACTATGGAGTCAGAACTTAACTAAATTTTTACCAAACTATCTTTGAAGTATATCCTTTAAAATCGAAAAAAGAATCATCGGAATCGGTTATGGTGATATTGAGTTTTTGGTCCAATTGTCGCGCACATATCTAATGCAAATTTAAGACTTATGTGATATTCTAATAGATACATTGACATTGTTAGAAATAGACCAAAAAAAAATGGGACCACACGGAAAGCACTAGCTTTCAAATAAAAAAAAAACAAAAAAATCAGTTCACCCAGTCAAAACGTCTGAGGTAACCAAAAAAAATACAGCCGAATTAATAACCTCCTTTTATTCGAGAAGTCGGTTAAAAAGGATGATATTTTTGTAACTTGCATGGAATATTTTTTTCTTTGAAATAGCTTTGACGTTAGCGTGATGCGGTTAGGATGTGCCATTTTGAACGTGATGATTGGTTTCGTTTCCTGCCGAATAAGGAAGATGCATGGATATAAAGAACTTTCTTGGGTAGTTTTAAATTGTTTTATTTAGCTCGACCTAATCTTCTTAGTGTAAATCTTGTAATTCATAAGAAGCTCTAGAGGCTAGAGGATAGTAGACCGTATAAGTTGTGGGTTCGATTCTCATTTGGGGAAATATTTAATATTTTCATTTCCTCTGCTTACTGCTATGTGCGGGACACAAAGTAAAGCAAAAAAAAAGATAAGTCTAAATGTAAACGTAATAGTTGTGGGTTCGATTCCTACTAAGGACCGTTATCCACACACATAGATATAAGAGAAATAAAAAAATACGAAATCACATAAAATTATGGCCATTATTACTATCCAAGACCTATTCCGGATTGAGGTCACATGTATAATAAAGGCTACAATAACCGTAATTACTGAGAAGATAAGAATTATTTATGTTTTATCTATAGGTAATGGCCGCTTAATATTTGTTTCGATTGAGTAATGGGTTGTTTCCAGGTTAACGGGAATATATTTCGTAATTTTGTTTCTATGGACATACATACATTATAATAAAATCATTTATGTATATTGGGCATCACCTCACTATAAACGTGACAGATATAAGTTCGATAACCATTCAGAAGAATAATATTCAAATAATCATTTATCCATCCTAGTAAGCGTTAAGTTCCGCCGTCTCATATGCAATGCGAGAACCGTCATAAATCATTTCGGTTTGAAGATGTTGTATTATGTCGATAGTTTATTCCAAATTGATGAATGACAATATAAAAAACCGAATGTCTTGATACTTAGTTCTCATAGGAGCAACGTAAAAATGCCTATGCCTAACTCATAAGAAGGGCAGTAAAAACGATGTTACTTTACGGTAGCGAAGTTTGGCCAATTCAAAAGATCCACGACCAGAAGCTGCACACCACTAAAATACATAAGAGGTAGCGTCAAGGTTGCACCTATAATTGATAAATTATCAGAATCTAGGCCCAGATAGTACTGACTACCTGGTTGAGATGTGTCCAAAAGGGCAGAAAGAGGCTGGGTCTTCAGACTGAAGATACATTAACAAAAAACTTGGCGCTACATGATAAGGAGGGCCGACTCCGTGTATCGGGACAAAGACGAGGGCAAAGAAGAAGATTAATCTTTATTCAATTCAATACAAATGTTTCAGTTCTAATAAATTAAAAAAAAAATACTTGTATCCACATTTCAAACTTCAGATTTTACGGTAAGTTCTTTAAGATTTTAAGATAATTTAGTCTTCTGGAATAAATAAATCCAAAAATACTGTTTTTTAAGTTTTTACCTTAGCCCTCAGAAATTACCAAAAGTTATAATCTATCTTAGCAACTGATGAGTGAGTATGAGTAAATACTTAACGTTAGTAAATTACGAATAACTTAAAGAAAAAAATATGTACAATTCCTGAGAACCATTACACACTTGGGGGATATCTAAAGTATGTATAAATATTTGAGGCCATTGTGTGAACGCGACAGGTTGTGGATTCGATACTCGAGTGATTGAATTATTTAATATTTTCATTCCACTCTATGGCAAGGAGTTGGCGATGAGTTCTGCCACTCAATACGCAATGCCTTAACAATTCGGCATAAAGTGGGGAACGGGAGTATATTAGTAGCAAATGTAGTTTCTTGGACTAGGATCTGCCTATTCTGGTATTTACGAGATACAGCGTGAAGCTGAAAAACACTACCGTATTCAGAAAAAAAATGTACGTCGCTACGGCTGGCATAGAGAAGTTAGTGTAAAGACACTTCGCTCCCCACTTTCTGCCGATTTTTTGAGGCATTGCGTGTTGAATTTGGAATAAATGATGCCGAAAAAAAGTTATATAATATATTCTACAACCATATTTTGTACCTTACCTTAGGTACATTGAATATTTATAACTTTGTATAGAGTCATCAATGGATTGGAAAATTTCACTTTAATTCAGTGCTATTTTCACTTCTAATTGCAGCGGTCTTCGCGGTCTAGCTTGATATCATGGCGTACAAAACGCTTCTACCAGCGACCGCAACTTTGCGGTGATGGATGGTGTAAAAGCTAGGCCGTAATGGTACATCATAGTTTTTAATTTAATCAAACATAGTTTATGTTCTAGTAGTATGTACGAGGGCAGGGCCAGTCGTGGCGCAGCGACACAAAGTGTGGCACGAAGTGTATGGTTCGATCCCCACTCGAGGAGATGAAATATTAACTTAAAATTATATTTCCATTTCTTCGTTCTGGTGTCCAAGCAAAAGTGCGGCGTTGAGTTCTGCCACTCAACACGCAATGCCTCCAGATTTCGGCAGAAAATGGGGAACAGAGTGTCTTAACACTACGTTCCCTCTGCCTACCATGCCGTATGAGGGATACAGCGTGAAGCTGATAAGATAGTTTATGTTTTAAAAGTTCTAAAATAGATCTTTTTTTTATATGCCAAAAAAGCTGTACGCATTAGCGTGATGATAAAATATTAATAACTACTGTTATATTATTTCTATTTTTGTTATATCTGTGTACGTAATAATTATAGGAAAATGTTGTATAAAAATATTCAGAGTATTGGTCCATATGGTATCAGAATTAAAAAAATCAGCCTCACACTTTATCCCAAACATAGCGATAGGCAGAGGACTGGCTTCCTTTTTGACTTGGTATTAGAAATGATTTTGATAATTATATTTGGCTGCATATAATATATACAATTACACTTTGTTATATAGCGGTGTAATCTGTCAATATTATAATTCCATTTTTTAGCTTCACACTGTGTTCCGCGCATAGCAGTGTAGGAAGAGAAAACATGCAAATCTAGTATTAAGGCATTTCGTTCCAGGTGCCCCGGGCTTTCAGGCCCCGACTTCTATTGCCTGGAAAAAAATATTTTAATTTGCTTTTATGAATGCGTTTTATAACACTTATTAAGTTAAAGGAGTACCCACCCCAAGGCAACTTGGCACCACCGCTCAGCTGGATAATATTCAATTAAAACTTTATAATTTCTCGCCGTCCGTTAGCAATATTTTCTGTTTACATCGAGCAATCGCAAATAACAATTTAGGCGTAATGTTCAACAGATGCCATTGATTGAGGGCTGTGCCCATTAGCACGCCGCGGCTGAATTTATAATCTTAATTTTTGAACTTTCCTCCATAACTTTCATAATATTTCAAAACACGAGCGTAGTGACGTTTTTGTTGAGTTAATATAATTTATGATACAATATTTACGCTTTTATTACTTCGAAGTTTTCTTTATCTGATCGCAAGATATAGGATTTCTGTTATTGTACTATATATACTTTTATTATACAAGAGGAATAAATTTTACATTTTTAAACATAAAATGTTAAAAATCACAAAACCAAAACCACTCGGCATAGTGAGAGTCGCATTGACATCCCATATGGCGGTAATCTCATAGGCTTGGTCTAAATATTTAGATTTTTTTTTATCAGCTTCACGCTGTATCCCGCACACAGCGGGGTAGGCAGAGAGAACCTAGTGTTAGGACACTCTGTCCCCCACTTTCTGCCGAATTCTAGAGGCATTGCGTGTTGAGTGGCAGAACTCAACGCCGCGCTTTGCCTCAACACCAGAGCGAGGAAATGGAAATATAAATTTAAGTAAATATTTCGTCTCCTCGATTGAGAATCGAGCCCACAACCAGACGCGCTTACAGTCACACATGTGTGCCACTGCGCCACGAGTGACCTCATATAACAAGAGTTATAAATATCTAGGTAATTTTATAAATAGATAATATTTCTATATAATATTATTTTATTCAAATAAGGCGTTCAGGCGTTAACAATGTGAGTGGAATGTACTAAAATACATATGTCATACTAAAACGTCTAGGCATCAAATTTTGTATTTGGTGGCTGATGGCAGAAGCCATCGAACATGTATATTACCTTTATCTCAACTTTCTATTTCTTATTTATTGGCAGACAAAGCACAGACGAAACTACTGGATTTAGGTAGATTTGGGAGTGTTGCAGAGAGAAACTATGAGAGGACTTATTGAAATTTCTATGGGAACGGGAAAAAGTTAGATTTTCTATTTGACTTCTGAAGTTCCACACCTACAAAGTCGAATTTTGAAACGATTGCAATGATAAGGATATATGTACATATCTATGTAAAGTACCACTTTTTAATAAATCATACCAACACATCATAATTTTACTATAATAGTTACTGTACATCATTTTATTTATTGCGCGTACTCGTGGAAATAATAGTAGATTTTGTTTCATTAAAATCGGGTCAGGATTTCCAAAGTTACGGCGGTGTAAAGTTTCACCACTTTTAGAAATTTGCGCTCTTTCGCCCAGTCGATGCGTGACGACACGCGAAGACCGCTATGTCCGATTCCGTGTGATACGGAGTGTTTTTTGTTACGATTTCATTTATTTACTATAAATAACAATTGAACTTAAAGGAAAATCGAGAGAGCCAGCAAAACCAGCCAAAGTATGAAAGTGTTCGTAAGCGCCGACTGGCAAACGCAGAATGACGTCACACACTTGGCTAAGAGTGTGACGTCATTGTAGGGCAAGATCTGACTATATTTTTCCGCAGAGAGAGAGTTACTTTAAGATTAAGATAAGATTTACGTATGTATGACTCATTAGAATTACATTATTAAAAATTATTATTTTTTGTATATAAAAAATAAATAAATAAATAAATCATTTATTTTTTATATACAAAAATAAACGATTTATTTTTTATATACAAAAATTAATTTTAAAATGATTAATTTTTGTATATGCAAGCACTAAATTTTTCTAAATTATTTTTAATATTTGAAACTGTTATTTCACATCTAGGAAAGGAAAACAATTATTTGGGATATGTTTTATATATATACATAAGCCAAAACTGAATTTCCTACACGATGAGAGAATTTCAATTAAAACTTGATATGATATTCTCTACTCTACCTCGTTAGTAACACAAAAGAAGGCCCCAAAGTCACAAATCAGTACAGCTCCGAAGACTCTCATTCTGTGAGCGTACAAAGAGTACAAAGGCAAATTAATCACCTGGGCGGTCAATCGATCGCTGTTATTGTTAAAGTACAATCATCTAAGAAAGAATATGAAAATCTAAATTACTTACTGTACATTTTTTCTTTAGCATTCTTTTGTATTAAGTCAATTTTTATATTCATTTAAAACTTGAGGTTTGAGGCCTTTTGTGAGACCGTTGTGGTGCAGGGGCACAAGCGAGTTAATGTAAATGCGACGATTGTGGATTTGATTCCCATTCGAGAGAGCGAAATATTTAATATTTTAATTTTTCTCGCTTTGGTAATGAGGCAAAGCGCGGAGTTGAGTTCCGTGACCATTCAGCAGGCATTCGGCGAAAAATGGGCCTTAGTCGCAATGGAGTGTCTCAACATTGGGTTGCCAAGTTCCCTCCGCCTCCGCCTATACAAAGTGCGGGATACAGCGTGTAGCTAAAAAAATACTATTTTACTTGTTTTTTGATTATATGCAAGAAATTACCTATATAGTCTGGAGATTCCAGCCATAACTTAGGCTTAAGTCTAAAATAGCTCATTTCAAAGACATTCTTCGTTCTATAATTACACTATTTCATAACATTCAATATTTCGAGATATAAGAATATTAATTTCATTTTTTTTTAAATTCATTCGTTTATTTAAGTTATTGAGCAAATACTTATTTCATTTTTTTCTAGTACATACGGTATAAACATAATTAGAATCGCTCTATCAAAGTCATAATGTGGCTAAATGAATTTTATTATAATAAGAAAAGAGAAAAAGGCAGAAGGCAGAAGTCCATTGGTTTATGAAATTATATTCTTTTAGGTTCTCGTATATCAGTATGTAGCATGATAGGTAGATACAGAAACAAGTGTTAAGACACTCCGTTCTTCCGTTTATTAATTTACGTCAATAGTGTTTTTGTCCTTTTATTATTTGCTTATTATAATCCTATTATGGCTACGAAACTAAGGGATTTCTGTCCGAAAAGAGGAACTAAAATTTACATTCTTAAATATTTTTATTAAGTGTATTTTTGATATTAATTAATATAAAAAAATCACGTAAAAATATAATAATATACTCATCCACAGATGGGGCAAGGGTCCAGGCCATCGGTGAGGAGAGGAACCTCCTAACAATACGCGCCGTCTCAAATAATACTGCCTTCTGCACCCGTTTCTTGATTGAACAAATTAAATCGTTAACTGAAACCACTGTCGGCAAACATGACAGGCACATCTTATTCTTTTTTTATTTTATTGCTTAATCTATGTAAACGTACTATACACGGAGTAAAAATATTTTAGTAGTTTTAAAAAAACATTTAAAAAAATTGTCTTGAAGTTAAAGAATTTATAGAAATATTAATCTACAATGAACATAACTAATATTTTTTTCTTAAGCTTCACGCTGTTTCACGAAAATAGGCAGACGGAAGGAAGCTAGTGTTACCTTGTTGCACAATTTCGAGACAATGTGGTGGAACTAACTTAGTAGCCTTTTCTTGTTGCCAACGCGAAGAACAAATAAAATAATTGATTCCCCCGATCGGGAATCCAACCCACAACTCTCCCGTATACAGTCCGCTGCTGTTGAACATCGAACTTAAAACGTTTAAGTTTACGCAATACACCGAATGAACTTAACAAATCAAACTGAAAACTCTTAAAAGAAATACGATGCACCAGTAGAAAATCTTTTTATTTCTTTTATCTGAGTGTCGACTGTTATGTACAACCAAAACACTAGTCAGGCTAAAGTACAGCAATTTATCTATCTATGATTATAGATAGCCCAAAATATAGGCAACACTGAAAGACTTATTTGTTTACTAAAACACTTTTGAATTTTCCTCGTGACCTAAATTGTCGGTGCTATTTTGTCGGGTAGTGCTAAGCCATTTTTAATATCATCCATCCACGGAGAACTTATATGTTACTACTAGCTTTTGGCTGCGGCTTTGCCCCTGTGTTTTAAAATTTTAAACTGAACTGGTTATAGGCTCGGTCTCCACTCGAGGAAGTAAAATATTTAGTTCAATTTATATTTTTATTTTTTCGATCTGGTATCGAAGCAAAGCGCGCCGTTGAGTTTCGTCACTACACACGCAGTGCCTCCAGAATAGGTCTTTTTAACTCTCCACGCTGTGTCTCACACATAGCAGAGTAGGCTCACACTGGGAACGTGGAATTAAGACACTTCGTTCCCAATTTAGACTCTTTCTCAATTTCTAGAGGCATTGCGTTACATATTAAATATTTTATTCACCCGAGTGGGAATCGAATCCTCAACCGTCCCGTTTACAGTCGCACGCTTGTGCGTCTTGTGCCAGACGGCCTGTAACTAATATCCCAAACCCCTTTAAAACTATTATTTAATAAATAATGCATTGTTTCGTGATGTGTCTAGTAGTTAGAACCGTTTATAGTTGTGATCGTGGATAACCCATAATCTTTAGAGATTCAGAGGTTCAGTGTTAAGAATTTTATATTATGCCATCAGAAGGTATTTCAGACAACTGGAAATTAAATTATATTATATTTATAATATATTTGGTACGAGTCTTTATGTGCATCGTATATATCAGTACCGTAGTACTTGACAGTTTCGCTCGACCGCTGGCTTTTATCTGCTACCCACTATATAGATGAGATGACGGTTGCGACACTCGGGACGCCAATACATGAACTAGTCCAGATTAATATGATATTAAAAATATATAGATGTATTTTTCATAATTAACTATGTTACATACGTGTATTGTCATGCATATTTTTTATTTATTTATTTTATAACTTATATACAAGGTACATGCTGTTACAGGCCTCAACCCTGATAATACTCTAATCATTAATTTTACAAATGACAAAGGTCAGATGAATTCTTAAATTAGCACACTAAAGCTCTTCCTTTTCTCATTTAAACTGTCAGATATAATATTTCTGAACAGAATAAAAATAAATTTTACTACTTATTTTATATTTTATCTTCAAGCATTTGTTTACGATTATAACCCTATAATATATATATATNATATATATATATATATATATTTAAACTTTTAAAAGTGTCCCGTTAATATTTAAAACAAAAATAATCACAAAGTTATTTAAAAGAAAAAAAGCAATGACAAAGTGAGAATTTAAAAATTAATTCATCGACTTCGTACCAATTCCACTTCGTTACAAGTTTTTTTAAATTAATTAGTTCCCGGCCCCTTTAGGAGAGGTGAGCTTTTTAATTGTTACCGTATTTATTAAAGCCAGTTTGAAACTTGTTGATCTTCAATTTTGCCCTTTTTTAATAACGATAGCTTCTTCTTGAATTTTTACGGCTTATTTTAAAGTGGTATTTTTAATTTGAGTGATTAATAATTGAAGGTCGTCACGGTGCAGTGGCACAAGCACACGACTGTAGACGCAACGGCTGTGGGTTCGATTTTCCCTTGGGGGAATGAAATATTTAACCTTTTCATTTTTGTGCTTTCGTAATACGGCAAAGCGGATTGTCGATCTCCACCACTCAACATGCAATGCTTTGAGAAATTGATAGAATAAGGAGCCTCCTTTTTGCCTATCCTGTTATATGCGGGATACAGCTTGAAACTAAAAAAAATAAATGAAATGAGGCCGCCGTGGCGCAGCGATATACTGTCGGAGTAGCGGAGGATTGAATTCCGCCACGCAACTCACAATGTCAAGGAACTGAAAATACTCTACGCGATATTCATATACCGTACCGCAGCGCTACGATGGCTGCTTAAAACGATGTCTTAAACTAAAAATAAACTTCATAATCGAACATCTCCACCTCCTATTCATATTTTGCAGCATTTTAAAGCCTAGCCTAATGTCAGGACACTCCTTCCGGTTTTTTCCTGGATGTGAGGCGAGACCACAAGAAACAGATGCCAGAATATTCATAAAAAGATTTTTAAAAGAGAGACATCCACCGAGACAAACTTAAAAAAACAATAATTTATATAAACAATCAACATAACTCTATGTAATACACCTACAATCCAAAGTTTACCAACTAAAAACAGTTCAGCCAGCATATTTGTAACAACACTAACAATTACACTACAGCTGATACGGGTATTAATTTAAATTTCTAGTACAAAGTGCCAGTTACTTTAGGTAACTTCGTGCCTAGTTCGCGCATGTATAAATATTTAATGATGTTTATAGGTTGTATGTAAAGCTAAAAGTGCATGGAATTAATGTTGACAATATTATGTAATCAAGTGTTTTACTATCCTAAACCCTTGTTTTCGAGATTGCAGTGGTTCAGAAGCACATACGTGTGACTGTAAATGCTAGATTTGGTTCGATTCCCACTCGAGCTAACGAGCGCCGGAAAATCGGGTACGGAAGTATCTTAATTAGTTTCCAGGTTCCTACCTAGACGACCTTGCTATGAGCGGGATATAGCGAGAAACGTGTCTTAACATTGGGTTCTTGTGGCATTTACTGCAATACAGCTCTCGTAAACATAAAAAGAAAAACAGAATTTGAAATTGTTGATATAACAAAAAACTATATTCTAGAACAAAACCATATTATTTTTTGATCATCCGTTTAATCCGTTTTTCATTATAAAAAACATAAATATATGCACGCTAATATATGAAAAAGTAAAAAAAATGGCCTTTTTATGCAAGAGATTCGTTTCCCACTCAAGGATATTATAAAATATTAAATTAAATATTTAATATTTTCATTTCTTTGCTCTGGTGTCGAGGCAAAGCGCGGCATTCAGTTCCGCCACTTAACTCGCAATAACTCGAAGTTCCAGCGGAACGTGGGGAGCGAAGCGGAGTGGTCCTAACATAAGTCTCCCTCTCCCTACCCTCCTACATGCGGGATACAGCGTGATGCTTTAAAAAAAAAGAAAAAAATAAAAATTCTATGAATAGTAATTGTGTTTCTCAAAGTTTACTATAAATTCTCCAGACAATGCTAAGTTATTGCGCTGTTTGTGACTACTGGCTATTAATGTATGTGGCGTGGACAAATAAAGTGTTAAATTCAGTTAGAAGTATCATGTCCTCTCGGTCGCGTACATTTTTAAAAGTTTAGTTTGTGTGTGCAAATTACATATGTTTTTTTCTCTTTAAATATATAGTAGTAGGTAATAAAAAGTTAAAACAGAAAGGTCTATTCCTTTTTTTTTAAACATTTTTAAAGTGTTATTCCACACTTAGGAAAGAATTTAATTTTGTTTTATAAAATAATCAAACATTTTCTTTTTATTAAAATTTATAACAACGAGTTTCTTGCTTTACTCGTTTTCGCTTGTTAGCTTATATGTATTCGCTACGCTTATATAGTAAAAAAAATTGATATAGCATGGATATTTTTTTCTGGGTAAGAGCACTTATTATAGTAGGGGAGAAGTGGCATGAAAGAGCCAGTTTACTAAACGAAGCAAAAAAATATACTTTTAAAAATATACTTTTGCCCCTGTGTTTTAAAATTGTTTTTTCGCCTGATTGGGAATCGAACCCTCACCCGTCGCGTTGTTGCACGCTTGTGCCTCTATGCTAGACTATTATTTAATAAATAATGTATTGATTCGTGATGTGTCTAGTAGTTAGAACCGTTTATAGTTGTGATCGTAAATAACCCATAATCTTTAGAGATTCAGAGGTTCAGTTTTAAGAATTTTATATAATGCCATCAGAAAATATCACTTTAGTTAGGTACTTGCCATAAGAAGAAGAAAATAATATAATTTAATTTTCAGTTATCTAAATAACTTTAGATAACTGAAAATTAAATTATATTATATTTATAATGTATTTGTTACGAGTCTTTATGTGCATCGTATATATCAGTACCTTAATACTTGACAGTTTGACTTGACCGCTGGTTTCCGTCTGCTACCTACTTTATAAATGAGATGACAGTTGCGACACTCGGGACACCAATACATGAACTAGTCTAGATTAATATGATATTAAAAATATGTAAATATATTTTTCATAATTAACTATGTTATTTTAATAAACAATTAACCATGTTTGCCATGCATATTTTATTGTTGTTATTTATTTATTTATTTATTTATTTTACAACTTATATACAAGGCACATGCTTAAATTAGCACACTAAAGCTCTTCCTTTTCTCATTTTAACTATCAGAAACAATATTCAATTAAAGAAATAAATTAACAATATTAACAATATTCTGAACGGTAAGAAATTAACAATATTCTGAACGGTAAGAAATTAACAATATTCTGAACGGAATAAAAATACATTTTACTACTTACTTTATATTTTATCTTTAAGCATTTGCTTACGATTATAGGGTAAATAATATTAAGAGCTCAGTGGAAAGGGTAAGGAAATATTAGACATATTTGTGTTTTGTAACGGAACCCAACACCGCGTTGTCAAATACATTGCTAATTCAAATTCATTCAATAGACAGCTAAATTTCATTAAACTTTTAAAAGTGTCCCGTTAATATTTAAAACAAAAAAATAAATAATAATAATAATCACAAAGTTATTTAAAAGAAAAAAAAGCAATGACAAAAAACGTGAGTATTTTAAAATTAATTCATCGACTTCGTTCCAATTCGACTTCGTTACAAGTTTTTTTTAATTAGTTAGTTCCCGGCCCCTTTAGGAGAGGTGCGCTTTTTAATTGTTACCGTATTTATTAAGGCCAGTTTGAAACTTGTTGATCTTCAATTTTGCCCTTTTCTAATACCGACAGCGTATTGTTCTTGAATTTTTATTGAATTTTTTGAAGTGGTATTTCTGATTTGAGAGATTAATAATTGAAGGAAGTCACGGCGCGGTGGCACAAGCATGTGATTATAGACGCAACGGCTGTGGGTTCGATTTTCCCTAGCGGGAATGAAATATTTAACCTTTTCATTTTTTCGCTTTTGTAACATGGCAAAGTGCATTGTTGATTTCCACCACTCAACACGCAATGATTTGAGAATTCGGCAGAATGTTGGGAACGCAGTCTTAATAATAAGTTCCTAAAAAAAATAATTGAGGCCAGTCGTGGCGCAGCGGCACGAGGTGTGACTGTAAAATCGATTGGTTGTGGGTTCGATCCCCACTCGAGGAGATAAAATATTTACTTAAATTTATATTTTCATTTCTTCGCTCTGGTGTCGAGGTTAAGCGCGGCGTTGAGCTCTGCCACTCAACACGCAATGCCTCCAGAATTCGGCAGAAAGTGGGGAACGGAGTGTCTTAACACTAGGTTCCCTCTGCCTACCCTGCTGTGTGCGGGATACAGCGTGAAGCTAATTTATTTATTTTAATTTTAAAAAAAATAATGAAATGTCTTACGAATAGCGTAACATTTTGTGAATTCCGCCAACTCATAATGTTTTGAAAATTGGGGTCTCTCTTTCAGAGGGTTTCATACCGAGGAACTGAAAATACTCCATGTTCCCAAGTGAAAATTGAATCCACAACCATTGCGACATTTATACACTGCCGGAGCGCTACGATGGCTGATTAAAACGATATCTTAAACTAAAAATAAATTCCATAATTAAACATATCACTCCTCTGGTAAGATTTAAAGCTACTTTTTATGCCATATATTGACAAAATATGAATAGTCAATACTTTGAAATCAACTTCAAAACTGAAAAAAAAAAAAAAGATTTGCAATAAAAAAATTAATACATAAAAGGAACACGGAAAGTAATTGAGGCTAATGAAACCATAAAATACTGTATTTAATATAAAGTAAAAGTTTACTTTAAAATAAGGTTATTTAACAGGTCATTTTCAATACTCAACTGAACAAAATTTTTAGAATTAAATGCTGCTGCCGCGATTTCGCAGACAGCGTTCATATTCTACCGAACTCAAAGAGCGGAAAGGCGAGTTCGGATAATGTAAAGTTTGTGAATGAAACTACTTTATAATGGATTTATTTTCCGTAAGATTTTAAGTTTTATTATTTCCGTTACGTTTAAATGCCTGGGAATTCAAAATAACTAGTGTTTTCTTTGATTCTTAAAGATTATTTGTTAAATCTTGATTGTTAAGTAGATGTTTATTTTAATTATAAGTACAGAAGGCAGAGATATCTTAGTGTCAGGACACTCTATTTTCCGTTTTCTGCCCGGATGTGAGGCGAGACCACAGGAAACGGATACCAAAACATATCTATAAAAAGATTTTTAAAAGAGAGAAGAAACAGGCTTAAAAAAACAATAATTTACATAAAATAATCAACATAACTCTATGCAATATACCCACAGTTCAAAGTTAACCAACTAAAAACAGTTCACCCAGCATATTTGTAACAACACTAACAATTACACTACAGCTGATACGGGTATTAATTCAAATTTCTGGTACAAAGTGCCAGTTACTTTAGGTAAGTTCGTGCCTAGTTCGCGCATGTATGAATATTTAATGATGTTTGTAGGTTGTATGTAAAGCTAAAAGTGCATGGAATTAATGTTGACAATATTATGTAATCAAGTGTTTTACTATTCTAAGCCCTTGTTTTTGAGATTGCAGTGGTTCACAAGCACATACGTATGACTGTAAATGTTGGATTTGGTTCGATTCCCATTCGAGCTAACGAGCGACGGAAAGTCGGGTACGGAAGTATTTTAATTAGTTTCCAGGTTTCTACCTAGATGACTTTGCTATGAGTGGGACATAGTGTGAAACGTGTTTTAACATTCGGTTCTTGTGGCATTTTCTGCAATGCAGCTCTCGTTAACATAAAAAGAAAAAAAGAAAAGAATATCAACAAAAAGCTATATTCTAGAACAAAACCATATTATTTTTTGGTCATCCGTTTAATTCTGCGGGTCTTACACTATAGAAATACTTAAATATATGCACGCAAATATATAAAAAAGTAAAAAATCTGGCCTTTTTATCCAAGAGGTCGTTTGTAGGTTCAATTTCCACTCAAGGATGTAAAATATTTAATATTTTCATTTCTTCGCTCTGGTGCTGAGACAAAGCGCGGCGTTGAGTTCCGCCACTTAACACGCAATAACCCAAAGATCCAGTGGAAAGTGGGGAGCGAAGCGGAGCGGTCTTAACAGAAGTCTCCCTCTCCCTACCCTGCTACATGCAGGATACAGCGTGATGCTGAAAAAGAAAGTAAAAAATTAAAAATGCTATGAATAGTAATTGTGTTTCTCAAAGTTTACTATAAATTCTCCAGACAATGCTAAGTTATTGCGCTGTTTGTGACTACTGACTATAAATGTATGTGGCGTGGACAAATAAAGTTTTAAATTCAGTTAGAACTAACATGTCCTCTCGGTCGCGTACATTTTTAAAAGCTTAGAGAAGTTTGTGTGTGCAAATTATATATGTTTATTTCTCTTTTAATATATAGTATTAGGTAATAAAAAATTTAGACATAAAGGTCTATTCCATTATTGAAATTTTATTATTCTAGTTTAGTGGTTCTTAATTTTTTTTTATAAAATAGTTTGATTATTTTCTTTTTTTTTAAATGTATATAATACAACAACGAGTTTCTGGCTTTGCTCGTTTTCACTTGTTCGCATCTATGTATCCGCTACGCTTATATAGTAAAAAAAATTTTAATAGCATTGATTTATATTCTGTATTAGAGTAGGTATTATAGTACTTAATATATCACACAGCTTTATATAAATGTGTAAAAAAAATGATTTACTTATATTACTTTATTAGAAAAACTTAGTATTTTTATATAAAATAAAAAATAACCAAATTCCATTTTTTTGTCCAACTCAAAAAGTGTCATCATAGGAACAGAGTGTCGTTACACTAGGTTTTCAGGTACACACAGGTGGTTACAGTGTTACTATATGAGGAATACAAAGTTTTAAAAATACAAGAAAATCCAATTTTTTCTTAGATTGGTATAGAATTTTAAAATAGTAAAATACACAGTAAAATACAAACTTCAAAGTTAACATTATTTTTAAACGCGAAGATCAACCTCACTGTTGACTTTAATTTAAATCTAAAGTAAACTTTCTGTGATGAGACAAAAATGTAGTTTGTTGAAATGAAGGTGTAGTTTGTTAACAAAAAGAAAAAAAAAAATTGTAGCTTCACGCACATATCAGGACAGGCAAAGGGTATCTGGAAATTATTCTTCATTTTCCTTTAAATTAAGAATCGTACACATATATATAATATGTATATATATAAATTAGCTTCACGCTGTATCCCGCACACAGCAGGGTAGGCAGAGGGAACCCAGTGTTAAGACACTCCGTTCCCCACTCTCTGCCGAATTCTGGAGGCATTGCGTGTTGAGTGGCAGAACTCAACGCCGCGCTTAACCTCGACACCAGAGCGAAGAAATGGAAATATAAATTTAAGTAAATATTTCATCTCCTCGAGTGGGGATCGAACCCNATATATATATATATATATATATATATATATATATATATATATATATATATATATATATATATATATATATATATATTATAACCCTATTATTACCCAATTGCAGCGAAGCCCCTAAAGAAAGTTATGTTTGTGGCGCGTTTGTATGTATCTCTGTTCCATCCGTTCCGTTCCTTTGTTCTCTTGTTACAGTTAAATTAGCGTACTGATTGACACATCGTTGGATCTTCATTGGATATATTAATTTAGTTTGCAGTCGGGTTTTGTTGTATTTAGTACTCACTTGTTTTATTATTATGTATGTTTTATGTCATTCTGTAAAGTAAGATAAGACGTGAATTAAAAATTTATTAACAAATAAATTTTAAACTAAAATTAAAACTTGAATCCACTCCCATTGCGTGTCTCTACTACAACACATAAATTTCACATGACCTATGGAAGTCACCTAAAATTACCTGAAAGGGTACCAATTTTGTTGAGACCGTACGTAATTCGATGTTCAGACACGCAAAGGGCATCGGGTAGCCTTACATCGTTACCAGTAATAGCAATATTATAAAAGAAGAAAATTCACGAATGAAAAATAAATCTTTAGTAAAGACATTTTTTTTAAATTTTTGGATATTAACTAATATTAGGCAGGTCGAACCTAGGCCTTGAGCGTTCTTTGGATTTTAATGCCTGTAAGGCAAGTTCTAAGAATCAATGGAATAATGGTCCTATAACTAGCTGCATGCAAATAAAACGTAACTCTTTTGGATTTTTAAAATTGAGTAGCTCCAAATAGGTAGAATGTACAGAATAATTCAGTGAATACTTCTTAGTCTTTTTCGCAAAAAAGAGACACAATACTGAGTAGTTATTTGACACAAGAAAGAAGAGACACAGACAGATATTACAACAGTTAATATTATAAACTAAACTAACAACCACAATAATTTTCCATTCAAATTCTTAATGATTCTCGAGAGATGTCTGTCAAAACATTATCTTAAGGAGGGCTGTCAAGTTTAGACATCGAGAGTTCAGTAGTGTTTGATCTTAGGGTATACTTCTGAGGATTGTCGGTAGTAAGGATAGTTGACCAAATTTGTTTTATTGCGGTTTGGTTTATTTGTATACATATTATATGTTTTAATTATTAGTTGAGGCCAGTTGTGGCGCAACGGCACGAAGTGTGACTGTAAATAACCGTTTTCCATTGGAGGAAATGGAATATTTTGTAGTTTCATTTCGTCGTTGTGATGTCAAGGTAATGTGCGGCGTTGTATTATGCTACTCAGCACACAATGCCTTCATAATTTGACGGAAAGTGGAGAGCGGAATGTTTTAACGGTAAGCTCAATCTACCTATGTTGCTACATGCGGGATACACGGATAGGGAACGTCGTGGCGTAGTGAGACAGCGCATGATTGTAAATGCGATCGTTGTTGGCCCGTTTCACATCGGGGAAATTATTATATATGTATGTAATATTTATTATTTCCTGTTCAGGAACACAAAGCGCGGCGTTGAATTCCGCTACTCAACTCAATATCTGAAATTCTATCGAAAAATAAAGAATGGAGTGACTTGACACAAATTTTCCTCTACCAATCCTGCCATATGTGTGGAGCCGAAAACTATATATTACATATACAAATATATAATATATAGTTATAGATAAAACCAAATAAAAAATATTAAGCCTATTACGTTGTAAGGAAGTATACTGTCCAAGTAGGTATTATAAAACGCTTAATCAAGGGTATCTCATGATCTCTCCTCCATCTGATAAATCTCACATTTGTAGGTATTGCCAAAAGCAAATTGCCTGTCTCATTAAGCATTTAAGGCTGATTTATCTTTATCTTTTTCTTATTCTTTTCCATTACATTTAAATATTTGCACTATTTGGCTTTTTGAGGCCATCGTGGTGAAATTGATCATGATATGACTGTAAAAGCGATTATTATGAGTTCAATACCTATTCAGAGAAGTGAATTGAATTGATCCCTCCTTTCCTAACACAATGATTTCAATTCGGGCACAAAGCGAGCAACTAAGTGTCTCAACACTAGTTTTACTTAACTTGCTGTGAAAAAAATAAAACTCACTTTTTAGAAGTCGTTCGCTTTGGTAATTCAAACGCGGCTTCTCGGACAGTCTAGAGTTCTAAAACCTATGAAATATATATGAAGCTCTGAAAGTTATTTCAGTTAATCCTTAGATATATCACGCAACTAAATATTATTCTTTACTGCTGGTACGACTTTGTGTGATTTTTAAATACGTATGTATATATCTATCGATGGAATTTAACTTTGGCGTTGTCATAGCGTAGCAGCTTAGCGTCTGGCTGTAAACGAAACGATTATGGCTTCGACTCACAGTTAGGAGAATGAGCTAGTTTCATTTTCTCGCTTTGAAAACAAGACAATGCGCGTTGAGTTCCGCCACTTAACACGTAATGTTTCGAAAATTGAGCGATACTTGGATATCTCAGTGTCTTTGTTAAGATACACTAGGTTCCAGCTTATTACCACGCTTCTGATATCTCTTAAACTCTTCTTTACAAACAGTTAATTATATAATCGAACATTTTTTTCTGTAGTAGATACTAGTTTTGCCGTCTGTATAAATTTACCTATCAATGAAACTTCACCTCGAGTTGAGCGATCTTTGTGATACCTCTATGAGTTTATACTCTTTGGAAATATTTTAAGTCTCAAATAAGTATTTGCTTTTATTTATCTTCAAAATAAAACTGTTTACGGGAGTTTCGTTTTCGTTACTTAGTTGTAATAAAAATTAAAACGGACGCTAAATTTATGTATATATACTTATTATATACACGGACGCAATATTAGTAAAGTATTGAATTTTTATTTGTTTCTTTTATAAACATATACCTTTTATAGTTGGATGTTGTCAAAGCACGGCGTCACAGCGTCTGAATGTAAACGCGACAATTGCTGGTTCAATTTCCATTCAGGGGAATGAATATATTTTCATTTTCTCGCTCTGTTAACAAGACAAAATGCAGTGTTGACGGAAAGCGAAGGCGGAAGTGAATGGAGTTTCTTAATACTAGACTCCTCCCTCTAGTACTCCCTCTGGCTACCCTCTTTTCTATTTAATATGAACTATATGACAAAGTCCTTCAACTTATTACTTAATTTAGAAACATAAAAAATTCTGTCTTTAAACTTTTGGCGCGAAAGTGTAACTTGTAGTAGGACAGCAATACAGAACAAGAAAATTTTGGTAAATTTGATGCCCACTCACAGAAGCGTTTGCCTATAAGCGTGACGGTTGTTGATTCGATCCACAGTCGGAGATATTGATTACTTCACTTTTCTACCTCTAGTAAGAAGACAAAGCGCGGCGACGTGTTTTACCACCAGCAATGTCTCGAAAATTGGCTAGGCCTCCTCCGCCTTCGCTGCCGTATATAACGTGATGCAAAAAACAAAAGTTAATTCGCTTCTTATTACCACACACGACAAAGAAAGGAAAACTGTGTGTTTTTGACCTCTTTCTTACTAACGAGAGGAAGTAGCACAACATCTAATACTCTTACCAACTAGTCTTTTTAGCTCCAGGCTGTGTCTCACACATAGCAGAGTAGGCACAGGGAAACTTGGAACCTGGTATTAAGACACTTCGTTCCCAATTCAGACAATTTTTCACTTTCTTGAGGCATTGCGTGTTGGGTGGTGGAACTCAACAACCCTCTTTGTCCGGTTACTAGAGGGAAGAAATGAATATAGTAAATATTTTATTCCCCCAAACCGATGGGATTCGAACCCACAATCGTGGCGTATACAATCGCACGCTTGTGCCTCTGTGTCATGACGGTCTCAATCCTACTAATATTCTACTCATTAATTTGACAAAGCTCTTCTTTGCTTTTACTGTCAAAATTAATATTTTCCTAACTAAAATTAGTTTTACTATTTACTAAAGTATATTAAACTTCAAGAATTTGCTTATTATTATAGGATTAATTATATTGAGGGCTAAATATTAGACATATTTGTGTTTTGTAACGGAACCAAACACCGCGCTTTGTCTAATACCTTGCTTATTCAAACTCATTCAATAGACAGCTAAATTTCATTAAATTTTAAAAGTATCTTGTTAAAATTTAAAACAAAAAAAATAAGAATCACGAAGTTATTTAAAACAAAAAAAAGCAATGACAAAAAACGTGAGAATTTAAAAATTAATTCATCGACTTCGTTCCAATTCGACTTCGTTACAAGTTTTTTTTAATTAGTTAGTTCCCGGCCCCTTTAGGAGAGGTGCGCTTTTTAATTGTTACCGTATTTATTAAGGCCAGTTTGAAACTTGTTGATCTTCAATTTTGCCCTTTTCTAATAACGACAGCTTATTGTTCTTGAATTTTTATTGAATTTTTTGAAGTGGTATTTCTGATTTGAGTTATTAATAATTGAAGGTCGTCACGGCGCAGTGGTACAAGAGTGTGACTGTAGACGCAAAGATTGTGGGTCGATTTTCACTTGAGGGAATGACAGCAAAGCGCATAGTTGATTTCCACCACACAACACGCAATGCTTCGAGAATTCGGCAGAATGTTGGGAACGAAGTCTTAACAATAAGTTCCTTCTGCCTATACTATAATATGCGGGATAGAGTGTGAAGCTAAAAAAATAATTGAAATGAAATTTCGCCGTGGCTCAGTGACTTATCTTCTGAATAGCGCAACGTTTTGTGAATTCCTAAAAATAAATTTGAAAATTGGGGTCTATCTTTCAGTTTCAAGTGAAAATTGAACCCACAACCATTGCGACAATTATACACTGTGCTGGAGCGCTACGATAGCTGATTAAAACGATGTCTTTAACTTAAAATAAATTCCATAATTGAACATATCACACCTCTGGTAAGATTTAAAACTACTTTTTACGCCATATATTGACAAAATATGAATAGGCAATACTTTGAAATCAACTTCAAAATCTGAAGAAAAAAAGATTTGCAATAAAAATTAAAATATTTAAACGGAAAACGGCTAGTATTGAGGCTAATATAACTATACAATAATGTATTTAATATAAAGTAAAGGTTTACTTTAAAATAAGGTTATTCACCAGCTCATTTTCAGTAACACTGGCTTGTAACTGAACAAAGTTTTCCAAATTTAATGCTGCTGCCGCGATTTCGCAGACAGCGTTCATATTCTGCCGAACTCAAAGAGCGGAAAGGCGAGTTCGGATAATGTAAAGTTTATGAATGAAACTTCTTTATAACAGATTTATTTTCCGTAAGATTTTAAGTTTATTATTTCCGTTACGTTTAAATGGCTGGGAGTGGTTAATTCAAAATAACAAAATAACTAGTGTTTTCTTTGAATCTTAAAGATTGTTTGTTACAGCTTGATTGTTAAGTAGATGTTTATTTTAATTATAGGTATAGAAGGCAGAAATATCTTAGTGTCAGGACACTCTGTTTTCCGTTTTCTGCCCGGATGTGAGGCGAGACCACATGAAACGGATACCAAAACATATCTATAAAAAGATTTTTAAAAGAGAGAAGAAACAGACTTAAAAAACAATAATTTACATAAAATAATCAACATAGCTCTATGCAATATACCCACAGTTCAAAGTTTACCAACTAAAAACGGTTCACCCATCATATTTGTAACAACACTAACAATTACACTACAGCTGATACGGGTATTAATTCAAATTTCTGGTACAAAGTGCCAGTTACTTTAGGTAAGTTCGTGCCTAGTTCGCGCATGTATGAATATTTAATGATGTTTGTAGGCTGTATGTAGAGCTAAAAGTGCATGGAATTAATGTTGACAATATTATGTAATCAAGTGTTTTACTATCCTAAGCCCTTGTTTTTGAGATTGCAATGGTTCAGAAGCACATACATATGACTGTAAATGTTGAATTTGGTTCGATTCCCATTCGAGGTAACGAGCGACGGAAAGTCGGGTACGGAAGTATCTTAATTAGTTTCCAGGTTTCTAGCTAGATGACTCTGCTATGAGCCGGACGTAGCGTGAAACGTGTCCTAACATTGGGTTCTTGTGGCATTTACTGCAATGCAGCTCTCGTTAACATAAAAAGAAAAAAAGTAAAGAATATCAACAAAAAGCTATATTCTAGAACAAAACCATATTATTTTTTGGTCATCCGTTTAATTCTGCGGGTTTTACACTATAGAAAAACTTAAATATATGCACGCAAATATATAGAAAAAAGTAAAAAATCTGGCCTTTTTATCCAAGAGGTCGTTTATAGGTTCATTTCCCGTTCAAAGATATAAAATATTTAATATTTTCATTTCTTCGCTCTGGTGCCGAGACAAAGCGCGCCGTTGAGTTCCGCCACTTAACACGCAATAACCCAAAGATCCAGTGGAAAGTGGGGAGCGAAGCGGAGCGGTCTTAACAGAAGTCTCCCTCTCCCTACCCTGCTACATGCAGGATACAGCGTGATGCTGAAAAAGAAAGAAAAAAATAAAAAATGTATGAATAGTAATTGTGTTTCTCAAAGTTTACTATAAATTCTCCAGACAATGCTAAGTTATTGCGCTGTTTGTGACTACTGACTATAAATGTATGTGGCGTGGACAAATAAAGTTTTATATTCAGTTAGAACTAACGTGTCCTCTCGGTCGCGTACATTTTTAAAAGCTTAGAGAAGTTTGTGCGTGCAAATTACATATGTTTTTTTCTCTTTAAATATATAGTAGGTAATAAAAAGTTTAGACGTAAAGGTCTATTCCATTATTGAAATATTATTATTCTAGTTTAGCCGTTCTTAAATTTGTTTTATAAAATAATCAAACATTTTCTTTTTATTAAAATTTATAACAACGAGTTTCTTGCTTTACTCGTTTTCACTTGTTCGCTTATATGCATTCGCTACGCTTATATAGTAAAAAAAATTGAAATAGCATGGATATTTTTTTCTTTATTTGAGCACTTATTATAGTACTTAACATATCACACAGCTTTAAGTATATAAAAAAATATTTACTTACGTTGGTTTATATTAAAAAAACAAATATTAAAATTAGAGNGAAATATTTACTTAAATTTATATTTCCATTTCTTCGCTCTGGTGTCGAGGTTAAGCGCGGCGTTGAGTTCTGCCACTCAACACGCAATGCCTCCAGAATCCGGCAGAAAGTGGGGAACGGAGTGTCTTAACACTAGGTTCCCTCTGCCTACCCTGCTGCGTGCTGCGTCTGCTGTGTGCGGGTTACAGCGTGAAGCTAATTGAATTTAATTTTTTTTTAAATATTAAAATATAGTTATATTAAAAACTTACTATTTTTTTATGTTAAAAAAAGGATAATCAAACTCCATTTTTGTTCTCCAACTCAAAAAGTGTCATCATAGGAACAGAGTGTCGTTACACTAGATTTTCAGGTACCCTCTGCTTACAGTTTTACTATATGCGGAATAAAGAGTTTTAAAAATACAAGAAAATGTTATTTTTTTCTTAGACTGGCATAGAATTTTAAAATAGTAAAATTCATAGCTTTTAGATAGATAGCTATCGACCGATTATACCGTTCTTGATAAAATCCTATTCATTCCAAAATGGTAAAAATCTGCTATATCTTAAACAAAATCTACAAAAGTTACGATAAGCTTCACGTTCATTCGAGCGTTGTATGAAGTATTCTGTGCGACTTGGTTCCCTCTACATTGACTTTATTGCGCTTGTATTTTTAGATGGATAGTTCTTTCTTTTAATTTGACATAGAAAAGATCTCGAGATTCTTTTATATATTGTTTTTTAATCTTTTTCCATCTGCTGTTTGATGTTTGACAAGTTTGATAAAAAAATTAAGAAATTTAGTTTTCCATTTTTTGCCAATGAAAAAAAAACAACTTTAGGGAAGGTCTACCATCGATCATGCGAAATGCTTACTAATAACGGTATTTTGATTCTTTTGTGTAAGATATATTTTTAAAATAAACTTCAAAGTTAACATAATTTCTAATTGAAAAAATCAACCTCAATGTTGATTTTAATTTAAATCTAAATTGAACTTTCTGTGATGAAACAAAAATGTAATTTATTGAAATTAAGGTGTAGTTTGTTAACAAAAAAGTATTTTTTTGTAGCTTTACGCGCATATAAGGGAAGGCAATTCTCCAGTTTCTTTTATAATTAGAATTACTGTGAGTTTTAAATGACATAACTGGACATCACTCTTTGTTTTTCTAAAACTAGCAAGGATACCAATTTTGTTGAGACCGTACGTAATTCGATGTTCAGACACGTAAAGGGCATCGGGTAGCCTTACATCGTTACCAGCAATAGCAATATTATAAAAGAAGAAAATTCATGAATGAAAAATAAATCTTTAGTAAAGACATTTTTTTATTTTTTTGGATATTAACTAATATTAGGCAGGTCAGACCTAGGCCTTGAGCGTTGTTTGGATTTTAGGGCCTGTAAGGCAAGTTCTCAGAATCAATGGAATAATCGTCCTATAACTAGCTGCATGCAAAGAAGACGTAACTCTTTTGGAATTTATAAAATTAAGTAGCTCCAAATAGGCGGAAGGTACATAATAATTCAGTGAATACTTAGTCTTGTTCACAAAAAAGAGACACAATAAAAAAAGTCAATTAGAAAATTTGGTATACGTAGGTACTTACTGTTTATTATTATTATATTCAAATTTGAATACTGAACAGTTATTTGATACAACAAAGAAGTAAACAGACAGATATTACAACAGTTAATATTATAAACTAAACTAACAACCACAATAATTTTCTATTCAAATACTCAATGATTCTCCAGAGGTGTCTGCCAAAACATTATCTTAAGGAGGGCTGTCAAGTTTAGGCATCGAGAGTTCAGTAGTGTTTGATCTTAGGTTATACTTCTGAGGATTGTCGGTAGGAAGGATAGTTGGCCAAATTTGTTTTATTGCGGTTTGGTTTATTTGTATGTATATAATATGTTCTAATTATTAGTTGAGGCTAGTTGTGGCGCAGGGGCACAAGAGTGTGACTGTAAATAACTGTTTTCCATTCGAGGAAATTGAATAATACGGGATGCACGAATAGGGAACGCCGTGGCGCAGTGAGACAGCGGATGATTGTAAATGCGATCGTTGTGGGTTTGTTCCATATCGGGGAATTGTTATATATGTATGTAATATTTATTATTTCCTGTTCAGAAAGCGCGGCGTTGAATTCCGTTACTCAACTCAATATCTGAAATTCTATCGAAAAATAAAGAATGGAGTGTCTTGACACAAATTTTCCTCTACCAATCCTGCTATATGTGTGGAGCTTAAAACTATATTATATATATGATAATATATATAAATTATATTATAATATATAGAAATATATAATATATAGTTACAGATAAAACAAAATAAAAATATATAAATAATATTTTTATTTTGAAATCAGCGTGAAGCTGATTTCAAAATAAAAATATTAAGCCTATTACGTTGTAAGGAAGTATACGGTACAAGTAGGTATTATAAAACGCTTAATCAAGAAAAAGTTTCCAAATAAAATTGGGTATCTCATGATCTCCCCTCCATCTGATAAATCTCACATTTGTAGGTATTCCCAAAAGCAAATTGCCTGTCTCATTAAGCATTTAAGGCTGATTTATCTTTATTTTTTTCTTATTCTTTTCCATTACATTTAAATATTTTCACAATCTTGGCTCTTTGAGGCAATCGTGGTGAAATGGATAATCGTATGACTGCAAAAGCAATTATTATGAGTTCAATCACTATTCGGAGAAGTGAATTGAATTGATCCCTAATTTCTTAACACAATAACATCGATTCGGGCATAAAGCGGGCAACTAAGTGTCTCAACACTAAATAAATAAAAACTCACCTTCTACAAGTCGTTCTCTTTGGTAATTCAAACGCGGCTTCTCAGACAGTCGAGCGTTCTAAAATCTATGAAATTTATATGAAGCTCTGAAAGTTATTTCAGGTAATCCTTAGACATATCACGCAACTAAATATTTTTCTTCACTGTTGTCACGACTTTGTGTGATTTTTAAATACGTATGTACATATTTTACCGATGGATTTTATATTTAACGCTGTCGTGGCGTAGCAGCTCAGCGCTTGGCTGTAAGCGAAACGGTTATAGCTTCGACTCCCACTTAGGAGAATGAGTTAGTTCCATTTTCTTACTTTGAAAACAAGATAACGCGCCTTGATTCCGCCACTTAACACGTAATGTCTCGAAAACTGAGCGGTACTTGGATATCTGACTATCTTTTACACTAGGTTCCAGCTGTCTACCACGCTCCTGATATCTCTCAAATTCTTCTATACAAACAGTTAATTATATAATCGAACATTTTTTCTGTAGTATTTACTATTTTTGCGGACTGTATAAATTTACCTAACAATGAAATTTCGCCTCAAGTTAACCGATCTTTGTGATACCTCTGTGAGTTCATACTCTTTGGAAATATTTTAAGTCTCAAATAAGTACTTGTTTTTATTCATCTTCAAACTAAAACAGTTTAATGGACTTTCGTTACTTAGTTGTAATAAAAAATAAAACGGACGCTAAATTTAATATTAGTAAATGAATTTTGTTCTTTTTTATAAACATATACCCTTTATAGTTGGAAGCAGTCAAAGCGCGGCGTCACAGCGTCTGAATGTAAACGCGACAATTGCTGGTTCAATTCTCACTCAGGGATTCCCCTGAGTGAGAATTGAACCAGCAATTGTGAGTAGAAATATATTCATTCGAATGAACAAAATGTAGTGTTGACGGAAAGCGGTGAATGGAGTGTCTTAATATTAAATTCCCTCTGCCTACCCTACTGTGTGCGTGATACAGCGTGACTTCATTTTTAATCTAAAGTTTAACATGCTAGAAATTTAAATCATTCTTGATATTGAGAGAAATTCGGTTAATTTTCGGTATATAATTCGGTAAATTTACATGATATTCTCTACCCTAAATCGTTAGTACTACAAAAAAAGTCCCCAAAGTCACAAGTCAATACAGCTCCGAATACTCTCATTCTGTTAGCATACAAAGAGTACAAAGGCGAATTAATCACCTGGGCGGTCAATCGATCGCTGTTATTGTTAAAATACAATCATTTAAGAAAGAATATGAAAATCTAAAGTACTGTACAGTTTTTTTGATCTTTCTTTTGTATTATATAAAGTTTATTTGTATATTAATTTACTATTTAAGGACTTTTTCCATAGTGGCGGAAGGGTAGAAGTGTGTAAGTAAGCGCTACGGTTGTGGGTACGACTCCCGCTCGAGGGAGTAAAATATTTCATATTTTCATTCTCCTTGCACTGGTAACGAGGACAATCGCGGCAATGAGTTCTGTTACTGAACACGCAATGCCTCCAAATTCGGAGGAATATGGGAGACGAAAATGTTTTTATGTGAATGGAGTACTAGTTAACATGTTCTCAGGTTCTTATTTAGAAAACGTATAAAAATTTGAACGCAGCGGGACTCGAACCCGCGCCTCCTGGAAACCGACCAGNGTCCCGCTGCGTTCAAATTTTTATACGTTTTCTAAATAAGTATTTTTCTTTCCTAAGTGTGGAATAACACTTTAAAAATGTTTAAAAAATGTTCTCAGGTTTTCTCAGCCTATCCAGTAATCCACAAAGCAATGTGCGAGTCGCAGCATAAAGCTAAAAATATACAATTTAACCAATTTTTTTGATTATATGTTAGAAATTAGCTATATAATCTACACATTCAAGCCATAGTTCAGGCTTAAGTCTAAAATAACTCATTCCAAATACATTACACACATACATTTTTCGTTCTATTATTATAGTACGTCATAACTCACTAGCTACTATCGTAGCATTTTACTTTATTTAATCATCTTCACGCTGTATCCCGCACATAGCAGGATAGGCAGAAGGAACCTAGTTAAGACGTTGTTAAGACACCCTGCTCCCCATTTTCAGCCGCTGGAAGCTATTGAGTGGCGTCACCGCAGCGTCGCGCTTTGCCTCGAAATCAGAATGAAAATATAAATTTAAATAAATATTTCATTTCCTCTAGTGGGAATCAAGCTCGCAAACAGTCCGTTTTACAGGCACACATTTGTGCCCCTGCGCCACGAATAACGCCTATACTTATTAACTTTATTACCTTACTGTAAATTATTTTTTTTATTTTTTTTCCTTTATTTAAATACTTGAGATATTACTTATATCTATGTTAAAGAACATTCGATATGAACAATAACTAACTTAATTAGAATCACTTTATCAAAGTCACAATATGGCTAAATGAGCTTTATAATGACAAAAAGACAAAATGAAAGCAGGGCAGCCTGCTTAATCCATTTGTTTATAAAATTATATTCTTTTATCTTCTCGTATAAGCAGCATGTAGCAGGATAGGTAAACAGAACGTGGTGTTAAGATACTCCGTCCTTCGTTATTTTATGAAATAGTGTTTTGTCCTCTATTCATTTTGGCTCTACAGCTAAATATTCAAGGTGAACGATATTACATTTTATTCTTTATGTTGAACCTACAGTAACTTACAGTATCCGGAGTAAAACTATACCAGTAATTGTGAAAAATAAAACAAAAAAAAGGCGAGAAATGAAGAAAAGATTCAGAAGACTCTTTTAGTCGAGTTTTCACTATTCGTGTGCAATCAATACACTAGTCTATTTAACTAATTATAGATAGCCCAAAGTATAGGCAACACTGAAAGACATATTTGTTTACTAAAACACTTGAATTTTCCTCGTGACCCAAATTGTCGGTGATATTTTGTTGGGTAGTGCTAAGCCATTTTTAATATCATCCATCCAAGGAGAACTTATATTTTACTACTAGCTTTTGCCTACGGCTTTGCTTCTGTGTTTAAAAACTTTAAACTTGTTGGTTAACTTTAAACTGGACTGGTTGTGGATCCCCACGCGAGGAAATAAAATAATAATAATTTATTTCAATTTATATTTTCAAGAAATGAAATTACACAATGACGTTTTGCCAATCAACACGCAATGCCTCCAGAATACGGCGGAAAATAAGCAACAGAGTGTCTTACCACTAGGTTCCCAGAGCCCACTCTGCTGTATATGGGATACAGCGTGAAGTAGTTTTTTTTATTAACATTATATTTTATAGCACCTTCCTCAGTAAATGGATTAGCCAACATCAAAATATTTTTTTATTCAATTTAGTGGTTCCTGAGATTAGCGTGATGAAACAAACTTGTCAACTTTTATAAACTACAACTATATTAGTGTAGATAAGGAAAAATTGATATACTAAAAATATAATGTGAAAATAAGTGGCAAATGAAGGCACCTTGATAAACTTTCTTAAACAATATCGAATTGTAAGAAAATCGTTGTATATTTAAATGATGTTCCATTTAATATGAATTATATGAGAAAGTGAGGGTTCTTCAACTTATTATTATAGTTAATTTAGAAACATAAAAAATTCTGTCTTTAAATTTTTGGCGCGAAAGTGTAACTTATAGTAGGACAGCAATACAGAACAAGAAAATTTTGGTAAATTTGATGCCCACTCACATAAGCGTTTGCCTATAAGCGCGACGGTTGTCTTTCCTAGCTCTACTAACAAGACAAAGTGCTGCGACAAGTGTCGAGTTCCACCACTCACAATGTCTCGAAAATTGGCTATGTTCCTCAGCCTACCATGCCGCATATAACGTGATGCGCACTCGACAAGAGGAAAATTGTGTGTTTTTTACCCCTCTCTTTCTAACGAAAAGAAGGAGTACCACAATTACTAAAAGTCTTACCAATACGAATGTCTTTTAAGCTCCACGCTGTATCTAGCAGAGTAGGCACAGGAAAACTGGAAATCTGGTATTAAGATACTTCGTTTCTAATCCAGACACTTTCTCGCTTTTTTGAGGCATTGTATGTTGAGTGGCGGAATTCAACACCCCACTTTGTCTGGTTGCAAGAGGGAAGAAATGAACATATTAAATATTTTGTTCCGCTGAGTGGGAATCGAACTAACAACGGTTGCGTTTAAAGTCCCACGCGTGTGCGTCTGTGTTATGACGGCATTAATCCTAATGATATTCTACTTATTAATTTGACAAATGAACCGGCAGGTCAGGTGAATTCTTAAAATAGCACACTAAAGCTCTTCTTTGTCAGAACTAATATTTCTGAACTGAAATTAGTTTTACTACTTACTTTATATTTTATCTTCAAGCGTAAAGTGAAAGTCAAGAGTAAAGGGTAAATATAAGACACATTTGTGTTTTGTAACGGAACCCAACATCGCGTTTTGTCTAATACCTTGCTTATTCAACTCATTCAATGGACAGGTAAATTTCATTAAACTTTTAAAAGTGTCCCGTTAAAATTTAAAACAAAAAAATAAGAATCCTAAAGTTATTAAAAAGAAAAAAAAAAGTAATGACAAAAAACGTAAGAATTTAAAAATTAATTCATCGACTTCGTTCCAATTCGACTCCGTTACAAGTTTTTTTTAATTAGTTAGTTCCCGGCCCCTTTAGGAGAGGTGCGCTCTTTAATTGTCACCGTATTTATTAAGGCCAGTTTGAAACTTGTTGATGTTCAATTTTGCCCTTTTCAAATAACGACAGCTTATTGTTCTTGAATTTTTATCGAATTTTTAAGGGGTATTTCTTATTTAGGTCATAAATAATTGAAGGTTATCATGGCGCAGTGGTATAAGAGTGTGACTGTAGACGCAAAGGCTGTTGAGACTAATGAAACCATAAAATAATGTATTTAATATAAAGTAAAGGTTTACCAACTCATTTTCAGTAACACTGGCTTGTAACTGAACAAAGTTTTCAGAATTAAATGCTGCTGCCGCGATTTCGCAGACAGCGTTCATATTCTGCCGAACTGAAAGAGCGGAAAGGCGAGTTCGGATAATGTAAAGTTTATGAATGAAACTACTTTATAACGGATTTATTTTCCGTAAGATTTTAAGTTTATTATTTCCGTTACGTTTAAATGGCTGGGAGTGGGAAATTCAAAATAAATTGTGTTTTCTTTGATTTTTGAAAATTGTATGTTAAATCAGCTTCATGTTGTATCCCGCACACAGCAGGATAGGCAGAGGGAACCTAGTGTAAATCACTCCGTTCCTCACTTTCTGCCGAATCCTGTTAAATCTTGATTGTTAAGTAGATGTTTATTTTAATTATAAGTATAGAAAGCAGAGATATCTTAGTGTCAGGACAATCTATTTTCCGTTTTCTGCCTGGATGTGAGGCGAGACCACAGGAAATGGTTACCAAAACACACCTATAAAAAGATTTTTAAAAGAGAGAAGAAACAGGCTTAAAAAACAATAATTTACATAAAATAATCAACATAGCTCTATGCAATATACCCACAGTTCAAAGTTTACCAACTGAAAACAGTTCACCCAGCATATTTGTAACAACACTAACAATTACACTACAGCTGATACGGGTATTAATTCAAATTTCTGGTACAAAGTGCCAGTTACTTTAGGTAAGTTCGCGCCTAGTTTGCGCATGTATGAATATTTAATGATGTTTGTAGGTTGTATGTAAAGCTAAAAGTGAATGGAATTAATGTTGACAATATTATGTAATCAAGTGTTTTACTATCCTAAGCCCTTGTTTTTGAGATTGCAATGGTTCAGAAGCCCATACGTATGACTGTAAATGTTGGATTTGGTTCGATTCCCATTCGAGGTAACGAGCGACGGAAAGTCGGGTACGGAAGTATTTAATTAGTTTCCAGGTTTCTACCTAGATGACCCTGTTATGAGCGGGACATAGCATGAAACGTGTTTTAACATTGGGTTCTTGTGGCATTTACTGCAATGGAGCTCTCGTTAACATAAAAAGAAAAAAAGAAAAGAATATCAACAAAAAGCTATATTCTAGAACAAAACCATATTATTTTTAGGTCATCCGTTTAATTCTGCGGGTTTTACACTATAGAAAAACTTAAATATATGCACGCAAATATATAGAAAAAAGTAAAAAATCTGGCCTTTTTATCCAAGAGGTCGTTTGTAGGTTCATTTCCCACTCAAGGATGTAAAATATTTAATATTTTCATTTCTTCGCTCTGGTGCCGAGACAAAGCGCGGCGTTGAGTTCCGGCACTTAACACGCAATAACCCAAAGATCCAGTGGAAAGTGGGGAGCGAAGCGGAGCGGTCTTAACAGAAGTCTCCCTCTCCCTACCCTGCTACATGCAGGATACAGCGTGATGCTGAAAAAGAAAGTAAAAAATTAAAAATGCTATGAATAGTAATTGTGTTTCTCAAAGTTTACTATAAATTCTCCAGATAATGCTAAGTTATTGCACTGTTTGTGACTACTGACTATAAATGTATGTGGCGTGGACAAATAATATGTTTATTTGTTTTTATGTTATAATATGTTTTTTTGTTTTTAAATATGTAGTAATAAAAAGTTTAAACATAAAGGTCTATTTCATTATTGAAATATTATTATTCTAGGCTAGCGGTTCTTAAGTTTGTTTTATAAAATAATGAAACATTTTTTTTTATTAAAATTTATAACAAGGAGTTTCTTGCTCTGGTCGTTTTCGCTTGTTCGCTTATATGTATTCGATACCCTAATATAGTAAAAAAAATGAAATAGCATGGATATTTTTTCTATACAAATAAAATAAAATAAATCAGCTTCACGCTATTCCCGCACACAGCAGGGTAGGCAGAGGGAACCTAGTGTTAAGACACTCCGTTCCCCACTTTTTGCCGAATTCTGGAGGCATTGCGTGTTGAGTGGCAGAACTCAACGCCGCGCTTAACCTCGACACCAGAGCGAAGAAATGGAAATATAAATTTAAGTAAATATTTCATCTCCTCGAGTGGG
>JAAIXJ010001812.1:237739-354384 GCA_013403705.1 Heliconius hermathena | reverse complement strand
GATCCCCACTCGAGGAGATGAAATATTTACTTAAATTTATATTTCCATTTCTTCGCTCTGGTGTCGAGGTTAAGCGCGGCGTTGAGTTCTGCCACTCAACACGCAATGCCTCCAGAATTCGGCAAAAAGTGGGGAACGGAGTGTCTTAACACTAGGTTCCCTCTGCCTACCCTGCTGTGTGCGGGAATAGCGTGAAGCTGATTTATTTTATTTTATTTGTATAGAAAAAATATCCATGCTATTTCATTTTTTTTACTATATTAGGGTATCGAATACATATAAGCGAACAAGCGAAAACGACCAGAGCAAGAAACTCCTTGTTATAAATTTTAATAAAAAAAAATGTTTCATTATTTTATAAAACAAACTTAAGAACCGCTAGCCTAGAATAATAATATTTCAATAATGAAATAGACCTTTATGTTTAAACTTTTTATTACTACATATTTAAAAACAAAAAAACATATTATAACATAAAAACAAATAAACATATTATTTGTCCACGCCACATACATTTATAGTCAGTAGTCACAAACAGTGCAATAACTTAGCATTATCTGGAGAATTTATAGTAAACTTTGAGAAACACAATTACTATTCATAGCATTTTTAATTTTTTACTTTCTTTTTCAGCATCACGCTGTATCCTGCATGTAGCAGGGTAGGGAGAGGGAGACTTCTGTTAAGACCGCTCCGCTTCGCTCCCCACTTTCCACTGGATCTTTGGGTTATTGCGTGTTAAGTGCCGGAACTCAACGCCGCGCTTTGTCTCGGCACCAGAGCGAAGAAATGAAAATATTAAATATTTTACATCCTTGAGTGGGAAATGAACCTACAAACGACCTCTTGGATAAAAAGGCCAGATTTTTTACTTTTTTCTATATATTTGCGTGCATATATTTAAGTTTTTCTATAGTGTAAAACCCGCAGAATTAAACGGATGACCTAAAAATAATATGGTTTTGTTCTAGAATATAGCTTTTTGTTGATATTCTTTTCTTTTTTTCTTTTTATGTTAACGAGAGCTCCATTGCAGTAAATGCCACAAGAACCCAATGTTAAAACACGTTTCACGCTATGTCCCGCTCATAACAGGGTCCGAGAAACCTGGAAACTAATTAGAGTGTGGAACAGAGATTTATATGAAGCTCTGTAAGCTATTTCAGGTATTTCCTTAGGCATATCACGCAACTAAATATTTTTCTTTACTATTGTCAAGACTTAGTGTAATTTTTAAATAGTTGGGAATGGGAATTGTATACGTAATGTCTCGAAAATTGGGCGGTACTTGGATAAACGAGTGTCTTAACACTACATTCCAACTACCTACCTTGTGATATCTACGCTTCTGATATCTCTTAAACCCTTCTTTATACACAATTATTTGTATAATCGAACATTTTTTCTGTAATACTATTTTTGCGGACTGTATAAATTTGCCTAACAATGAAACTTCGCCTCAAGTTAAGCGATCTTTGTGATACCTCTGTGAATTTATACTCTTTGGAAATATTTTAAGTCTCAAATAAGTACTTGCTTTTATTCATCTTCAAACTAAAATCGTTCAATGGGCTTTCGCCACTTAGTTGTAATAAAAATGAAAAGCGCGAAATTTAATTTTAGCAAAGTAATAATTTTTACTTGTTCGTTTTTATAAATTAATATTATATTAATTTTAAATAATAATCAGATGCAGTCATGGCGCAGCGGTAAAGCATCTGAATGTAAACGCGATGATTGCTGATTTGATTCCTAGTCGGGGCTATGAATTATTTTTCTTTGCTCGCACTGGTAACAAGAAAAAACGAGCTGACGGAATGTGGCGAACGGAGTGTCTTAAAACTAGGTTCCCTCTGTCTACCTTACTATAAGGCGGAATACAACGTGAAGCTACAAAAATCTAAAAATATTATTACATTACATTATTTACGTTTGCAAAGCAATTTTTATTTTTCAATACATTAGCTTTCTATTTTCTGTGTGTTATCTACCGCATTCATTATAGGGAGTGTTCTAAAGAACTGTTTGACCTGGCACCTGCCAGCGAATTTTTTAACAGTACATCACAAACTTAGATACCATCCCCACCATCTAGATACGTGGCACTACATTACTGTGCGGATCTGCAGGTATTTGATACCACTCGACATACAACTGTGGAACGACCTACCTAGGGCAGTGTCTTTCGATCGATACGATGTAGGTGATATATGGTCGTGTAATACAGGTAGGCAGAGAAAACCTAATTTTAAAAAACTCCGTTCTCCACTACCTGCTCGAATTCAACACATTGCATGTTGAATAATGGAAGTCGTCTTTCTTTTACAAGAGTGAGTGAGTGGGCTCATACACACAACTATCGCTTATGAGAGCAAAGGTATATTACGATCACCTTAAGCTATAATTAATAAATATATATTTTAAATTGTCTAGAGGCCAGTCGTGGCGCAGGGAAACAAAGTGAGAGGAACCCCACTCGAGGAGATGAAATATTTATTTACATTTATATTGTCATTTCTTCGATCTGGTGTCGAGGCAAATTGCAGCGTTGAGTTCCGCTACTCAACACGCAATGCTTCTAAAGTCAAAAAAGGAGTATCTTAACACTAGGTTCCCTCTGCCAACCCTGCTCATTTATTTTTTTAAATTTTACTGTGTATTTTTTTTTATTTAAATTTACTGTACTATGTTTTTTTTTATTTAAATTATCTATATTTGTAATACACGCCGTTCTTTTTCTTGTAAAAAGATTTTATTTTAAAATTTAAATCGACCGAAGCACCTATATAAGCTTTCAAAAATGTACCTAGATGGTATTTCTGTCAAGGAAACTTTCGCATATTTCGAACGGAACGGAACAGATATTGGAATTCTTCGGCGATAGCTATTTAATTTCCTCTTTATTTTAATATCTCCAACTTTAAAATAACCATTTTGAAATTTTGAAACGTGTCACTTTCAAAGCGGGAAGTTGGAGCTTGCATGTTGAAATTTATCCAGAAATTATAAATGGTTGTATGGACGGCTACGTTATGCTTTGTCGTCTATGAAAAGTTTATTATTTAAAGGATTTTTGGTTATAAATGAAATTGTATGAGTAATAAATTAACTTAATTAATCTACTAATTAACATATATTTCTATAATATCAAGGAAAACTATATCATCATCATCATCATCATCAGCCTGTCTTAGTCCACTGCTGGACAACTATATAAATTGACTTAAAATAAATAACATCATTTTGGAAAAATGAGTGGTAAGAGAGGTAGGGGAGACTTCGGTTGACCTTCGAAAACACAATATCAAAGATATGGGAGGAAGGTCACGTAAAAAGCATAAAGACCCCCTGGAGGGCATGTATGAAGAGGTTGATGACAGTGAGCGAGGCGAAAGAGGTATGTAGAGATCGTAGCGTTTGGGGCTCCGTTCTCTCTGACCACCGCGCTAGGGATAAAGCGTAAAGCTGATAAGTAGTAGTAGGAGTAGTAGTATTATTTTGGACAAATTGCAAATATGAGATTTTTCTATTCTTCCATCGTTCATAGTTAAGAAGAGTATCTATCGTCGGACGTTATACTTGCAGCGTAACGTCATTGCAGTAGCGAGAGAAAGAACGCAAATTTAAAGGAGTGGTGAAATTTTACAGAGATTTAACTTTAGAAATCCTGACCCTATTTTGATTAAAGAAAAACTATTACTATTTGCATGAGAAAGCGCACTAACTGCAGTAGTTTTATTGTAAAAAAATGATGTTTTGGCCTGACTCATTAGAGTGCACTAGCATCAGCCTCACTCTGCCAACCTGCTATAAAGAGAGAATCTGAAAAAAAATGTTAAAAAAGTCACTTGATAGAAAATATTTTTGATTTTATGTATAAAAGTTGTAAAATATTGAAAAGAGCGGTCGTCGAGATCCACGATGGCTTCCGTGCAGAGCCTATATTAAATTGTTCTTCCAATTTTCTATAAAGCTTATTAAAAAGTTCGTAATGTATTATAGCATTGACATAAATGAAAGTCACGTGACCTTTTCAGAATCTCATTGTCATATTGTATTTTAAGGCCTTTGTTAAATGAAATCTTTGAGTTTAATATTGAAATGTGTTTTTGTTAAAAATTTAAATATCGTAAATCAAAATTCCTTAGAATATATTGATATCGTCGTGGCGCAGCAGCACAGTGTTTGACTGTAAACGCGATGGCTGTGGGCACGATTCCCACTGTGGGGAAATCGTGGCGTTGATTTCGCAAAGTTATAAAAATTAAGCGGAAAGTGGGGACAGTCTTAACACTAGGTTCCCTTTGGCCACTCTACATTACTGTATGTGGCATACAGCGTAAATCTATAAAAGTCATAGTACATTTTTGAAGACGAAACTGAATGATTTAGTTTCTTATTTTCATATATCCGATTCTGTAATAAAACAAGATCGAGGCCAGTCGTGGCGCTGGGGCACAAAGTGTGACTATAAAACCGACTGGTTGTGGGTTCGATCCCCACTCGAGGAGATGAAATATTTACATAAATTTATATTTCCATTTCTTCGCTCTGGTGTCGAGGACAAGCGTGGGGTTGAGTTCTGCCACTCAACATGCAATGCCTCCACAATTTGGTAGAAAGTGGGGAACGGAGTGTCTTAACACTAGGTTCGCTGTACCCTGCAGTATGCGGGACATAGCGTGAAGCTGATTAATGATTTATTTTGTAATAAAACAATCAATATCATAAAATTAATAAGCAACACCAAATTGAGATACAACACATACGTATATACAAATAAAATCTAATTATTTCCAGGTAAAAGTAAGGTAACATTCGAAGTAAAACAAAAAAGGCATCCAACCCTCAAAGTGAACAGGAACGGTATCGATACGAGTACATTCATTCGCTCATTCATATATTCACATTTGAATGGGTATTCATCGCTCATTCGTTCATTAAATCGGTTTCATATCGAGTACAGTTGATCAGACATAATTGAAAAGAACTTTCTTTTTCAATGGTACTTTAACTTTTTAATATTTTTTTGTTCATACTTTTTTAATTTTATATTTTAAGTTCATTTCTGTACAATACAGATCTCTTCAAATAAGGGGATTAAATAATGGGTATTGTGTTGGTTAGGTTTATTTAATTTTTTTTTATTAATAATTAAAATAAAGTTGATGATGATGACGACTTTTCCATTGATAATAGTAGATTCAAGTATATATAAAGAAATGTATTACGATAAATTTCGTTTCACTAGTTAGAAAAAATATGATATGGCGTTGGGTTACTACTAAACAATTCAACGTTTGGCAAGTTGAATTACATCGCTGATTCTCTAATGTCTTGAAGTTGGCTAACAATGAAGAACGATGTGTTTTAACACGAAACTTTCTGCCTGATTACGTATATATAATATTAAAAATCAAATCAGCTTCACACGCTGTATCCCGCATACAGCAGAGTAGGCAAAGGGAACCTAGTGTTAAGACAATCCTTTCCCCACTTTCTGCCGAATTCTGGAGGCATTGCGTGTTGAGTGGCAGAACTCAACGCCGCGCTTTGCCTCGACACCAGAGCGAAGAAAATGGAAATATAAATTTAAGTAAATATTTCATCTCCTCGAGTAGGGATCGAACCCACAACCAGTCTGTTTTACAGTCACATTTCGTGCCGCTGCGCCACGCTGGCCTCTACAGAATATTGAGCACAGGGAATTTAGTGAGACTAAGACACTCAACTACACTCTTTCCGCCTAATTTACGAGATATTGCGTGTTGAATGGCGGAGCTCAACGCCGTGCTTTTTCTTCTTATTACTGCGAGGGAATGAAAATAATCCATTCCCACGAATAGATCTACGAATCGAATCCATAACCCGGTCCCGGAAATAATACGGTCAGACGCGTTTCGTCAACCGCAATAATCTATAAGTAAAGACGTATTATTCAAGAAAATTACGATCTTAAGCCAGATAACGAAGTACAAACGGAGTTTCTAAACATATTCAGTTATGAAAATATTGATTTACAAAGTAATATGAAATATTTTTGGTTAAAGTGGAATTTATTCGGAAATCATTACCCAGCCTGGGGGAGTCTTAAAGTATAACAAAAGAACTCGAGTACAAGGGAAAGGGTAGAAACTTTGCGAAATGGATTAGTACCGCCTTTTTATATAACATTCCTTTATTGTAACTTTGAAATTTTGACGTAAACAATAACTGTGTCTCGTTTAAGTATATTACTTATTTTTAATACATTTTCATTATATATACTTATAAATATATAACTATGTAATAAAATCTCAGGAACTGAATTTGAGTGACTAGTAATGACTGTATCATCATCAACTTTGGCAGTTATAAGTAGTTCAGGTATCACTACAAAATCAAATTAAATTAAATCAGCTTCATGCTGTATCCCGCACACAGCAGGGTAGGCAGAGAGAACCTAATGGTAAGACACTGCGTTCCCCACTTTCAGCCGAATTCTGGCGGCATTGCGTGTTGAGTGGCAGAACTCAACGCCGCGCTTAACCTCGACACCAGAGCGAAGAAATGGAAATATAAATGAGAGAGCGAAGAGATGGAGCCAGGACATGGATAATTCAAATAAGCTAATCGAGTTCAGGTTCGGGGCTTATCAAATCTATAGCTCCTAGCACATGCTACAACACTTGCAGCACTCGGTGTAGAAAAAGTTTTCTTACTCGACTGCGGCGAAGCCTCAAAGAAAGGTTATGTTTTCAGCCCGTGTGTATGTGCATACATATGTCCTTACCTTTGTTCCGGTGTAAATATTAAACCAATGATCTAATTTTGATAAATGTTACGTCGCTACATTTATCTTGCTGACGCGAGTGCTACTGGATATATTTATTTAATTTATATATTTATTTAAATAAAACCGGAGTGATGTTCCACTAGAATCTTCAGAAAAGAAATAAAAAAAACATCACAAGCGACGTCATCACATAATATATTATGAAAATAATTTTAGTTAGAAAAAAAGACACTAACTTATTCAAAATTATGAAACAAAACATATCAGAAAGCAAAAAAGAAGAACACAACGTCAACTTAACAAAAATATTCTCAATTCCTTAGAAAATGTTATAGCCAGCAAAGTTTTGCATTTATATCGTACGGCCATTGCGGTGTAGTGTCGTGCACCTTCAACAATGTGTTATGACGAGATGCTTCTCGATGGTAGTAGTGAGATTGCTTGGGGCATTTTACATTTCACGATTGGGGATTGGGGTTTTTTTTTGTTTATTTATTAATATTTTTTTTTGTTTTGTGGTAGAATGTACTGGGTTGTGGCTTTTTTATTTTATTTTTTAATATCATTTAGTGAGGCCAGTCGTGGCGCAGCGGCATGAGGTGTGACTGTAAAACCGACTGGTCGTGGATTCGACTCCCCCACTTGAGGAGTTGAAATATTTACTTAAATTTATATTTCCATTTCTTCGCTCTGGTGTAGAGGACAAGCACGGCTTTGAGTTCTGCCACTCAACTCAAATGCCTCCAGAATTCGGCAGAACAGTGGGGAACGGAGTGTCTTAACGTTAGGTTCCCTCTGCCTACCCTGCTGTGTGCGGGATATAGCGTGAAGCTGATTTTTTTTTTTATGAATACTATTCGTTAACTGAATAGATAACGCACAGCCGAAAACTACGCGTCGCAAAACGCTGAAGTTTATCATGCAGGTTCCTTGGGTAGTGTGGGGGAGGATTAAAAAGACAGGATTATTAAAAGTACGCAAAAATCCTGTAATAGGTTACATTTACATTTTATACTTAACGGGTGGAAATTAGTATTTGTATATTAAAATTCAGAAAGACATACATATAAATATTAAAGAACTGACTACTATTGGAATACAGTAATTACTTCGTGTTTAACGTTTTCCTTATATAAAGCGAAAAGGAAGTAGAGGAAATAACAGACTTATTAAAGCTACTAATAATACAATGATTCCTCTGAACACGCAATGTCTCGAAAATTGGCGTGGGGTACGGAGAGTGTTAACAATAGGTTCCCTTTGCCTACCTTTTTAGCTTCACGCTGTAACCCGTACGTATTGGACGTACGGGATACAGCGTGAAACTAAAAAAATACAATGCTATACACTTGTCTCATATCTCATTTGAAATTTCCAACAAAAACAAGACAATGAGTCGTAAGGCATCTCAGTCGTCTAATGAAAAGTGGCCCCGACGTCCTTTTTACGCTCCTTCTAAGCCGTTTTGTTTGCCAACTTTTAAGAGAATTGCTTAGCCCTGGTCAAATAAAACATATTGGACGCCACACAGCTGAAAATTCTGGCTGTAGAATGCAATTGTACTGAAAATATATGTGTGTTTACATGAATATTTAATATTGAACTCTATAATTATATGGTGAGGCCAGTCGTGGCGCAGCGGCACGAAGTGTGATTGTAAAACCGTCTGGTTGTGAGTTCGATTCTCACTCGAGGAGATGAAATATTTACTTAAAATTTATATTTCCGTTTCTCCGCTCTGGTATCGAGGCTAAGCGCGGCGTTGAGTTCTGTCACTCAACACGTAATGCCTCCAGAACTCGGCAGAAAGTAAGGAAAGGAGTGTCTTAACGCTGGGTTCCTTCTGCCTACCGTGTAGGGTGCGGGATACAGCGTGAAGCTGATTTGAATTGATTTTAATTATATATATTATAGATTAATAAACGAATATATCTATTTATATTGAACTCTATAATTATATGGTTTTTCCTTTAATTAAACTATAGATGTTTTCTTGCTTCTTGTGACGGGAATACACGAATTACTAGTTCTTTACCGTAAATGATTATAGTGTTTTCATATTTGAATAAGGGATTTTTTTCTATATTTATATTATAATATAAAACTGATATTTGTTAGGATGAACGCACTAATCTCAGAAACCACTGTTTAGAATTTTAAAAATATTTGAGTTGGATATTTTTTTGGCCGAGGACGGGGATATTATATAATCAAAATCAGCTTTATGCTGTATCCAGCGTGTAAAGATACCCCGTTCTTCATTTTCCGGCGAATTCTGGGGGCATTGCGAGTTGAGTGGCGGAGTTTAATGCCGCGCTTTGGTTCGACACCAGAGCGAAGATGTGAAAATATTAAATATTTTATTTCCTCCAGTGGGAATCGAACCCACAACCTGTCACGTTTACCGTCACACTTTGTGTTCCTGCGCCACGAATGGCCTCAATACACTACTGGCTATATTATATAGCATTGCCACCAAATGCGGCTTTGTGCGAATGGATGTTTGTTTCACTTTCACGCAAAAACTACTGAACGGATTTAAGTGAAATTGTAAGGTAATATAAATTTAAGCAGGCGAAGCCGTGTGTGGGCTGCTTGTATATTGTATTTCGAATTTCATTTAACACGTATCAACTGCCACGTCCCAGCGTAATGTACTCGTAAAGACTAAGCGCCATAATTAGTGGTGTCGATCCTAAGTAAATTAATTTAATTTTTTTTTATTTATGATATTACTTCTTTTTTACTTGTTATATATAAATATATGTTGTTAATTCGTATTTGAGGTAGCACAACGTCTCAGCATGACAGTTGTGAGTTCGATTATCACTTGGGAGCTGAATTATTTTCATTTCCTCGTTCTGGTAACAAGACACAGTCTTAGCCACTAGGTTCCACAGTTAAAGTGGAAAACTAAAAAATATTAATTATTATTATTTTTCAATGTAAGCGCGAATAGTTGCGGGTTCGATCCCAATACGAGAAAATGAAAATATTTGCATAGCGCGGCGTTGGGTTCCGCCACCCAACACGCAATGCCTCACAAATGAGGCTGAAATTGAGGAATGGAGTGTCTTAACACTACCCTGCTGTGTGCGAGATACAGCGTGAAGCTGATTTGATTTGATTCAAATTATATATATAATAGATTAACAAACAAATATATCTATCGAAATTTAGGCTATAATTTCTAATAACATGACGCAACTGTAATTTGTATTCTATTTACCATGAGAACTACATTATTTTCGATAATTCGAAATATTTTCCGTTAATAGCATTCTGTATTATTTTGAAATGTAATAACAATTTCATTAATATCGGTTCAGCAATTTCTTTTGCACGAAACAAGGAATAAATACTGATATACAATGCCAGTTTTAGTTCACCAGCGCTGTAGATAAGATCTTTGTAGTATACCTTTATTGCAATCTAATATAAAATTGTATGAAAAAAGAGCCGTAGCGATTGGGGCTCCGTTCTCTCTGACTAGCCCGCTAATGATAAAGCGTGAAGCTTAGTTTTTTTTATGAAAAAAAGGCCGTCGTGGCGCAGTGGACGACAGTTGTGGATTCGCTTAAACATCTATTCGATATGTTTAATTTATTTTTATTTCTTTACTTTTCAAAACTGTTCATATATATTCTTGGTTTCGTGCTATATTACAAAAAAAAAAATTATAATAAATCAGCTTCACGCTGTATCCCGCACACAGCAAGGTAGGCAGAGGGAACCTGAAGGGTAGCAGAACTCAACGCCCCGCTTTGCCTCGACACCAGAGCGAAGAAATGGAAATATAAATTTAAGTAAATATTTCATCTCCTTGAGTGGGGATCGAACCCACAATCAGTCGGTTTTACAGTCACACTTTGTGCCGTATAAATCAATAACTCTTTAGGTTATATAGAAAGGACGTTATCGTATAGTAATAATGTCTTAAACGTATGTAATATAAAGACGTTTTCATATAACACTAAAATATAAATAGTGACATAGCATATATAAATATTAAATTATATTTTCAAATAGAAGCTTCATTAATTAGAATTCGAACCAGTGTACCACGTACCAGTATAACGATCTTCATAAACACTGAATCTCGGGGGAAGTGCAGCGAGTGGTTTCGAATAATTAATAGAGTATTACAGAAGATAGTAGTTTTAATGAATTTAGAGTGATATTTTGATATTGTAACAAGATATTTTGTAATGCTTTTGATAGAAATGTTAGTATTGTAGGTTGTGTGTTGTTGTGTTTATGGGAAATAAGGAAATATATTTATATTTCAGAACTTGTATACAATCACAGTTTTTAACATTAAAAAATAATATTTCACCCGTAAAAAAGAAAAACATTTTTTGAGACAACATAAAATATTATATTTTTTTTCGATTTTACGTCCCAGTATTAACACACTCCGTTCCCCACTTTCCGCCGAACTTTTGAGAGCCGCTAGAGAGAGAAAGTTACCAGAGTAAAGAAATGAAAATATTAATAAATAAAAATGTATTAGGAAGCAAACCTACAACCGTCGCGTTTATAGTCACACGCTAGCACCACTGCGCCACAACGGCCTCCAATAATTATTTCTACGAAAATACAATCAGTGATATTGTATAATATTTTAAAGAGTATCACACATTTTAAATGTTCATTGCCCACAAAACATATGATCCAAGCGTCGGCACAGACTGACAGCACATTCATCTTGTCGTTGTTCGGTGATTTTCTTTCTACCGCAGTACATCAAAACGCCTCCATTAGCGACAAGTTTCTCTGTAGAGATAATATTTTTGAAGTGCTTTAACAGATGCTGCTACGAGATGAACGTTTATTTGAGTTTGTTTGATGGATTTATTTTTTGGTATATATTTTTGTATGTATGTGTTAAATAATTTTACTAAGCTCATACATATGTTAGGGATTTTTTTAAGAAATAAAAAAAACCAGACGCGCGAGTTGGGCTTGCACACCTAGGTTTCCGTACAAAAATGTCATACCTCATTTGAACTAGTGGCTTTAATATCCTTTGCCCCCCTTTTAAGGCTATTATTTATCTGGATTTAACAGCAAATGTATAGTTTTCGTTTTATAGATTTTTTCCTAAACTAGTAATATGTGTAGATGCTAGCTGCCAAATTTCATAATTCTAGGTCAACCGGAAGTACCCTATTAGTTTTGATTTCTTTCATAGTGTCGAAATATGGTTCGTTTTTTGCGGCCTTATATTTTTTTTAAGTAAATGTAGAAATATGATTTTTTTTAGGAAATCATGAGGCCGTAAATCTGAGTATATGGTTTGAATTTTAACTCGATATCTCAAAGCGTTCTTGAAATAAAGACTCTTGACAGACAGACGGACGGACAACAAAGTAATCTTATAAGGGTTAATTTTTTCTTTAAAAAGGTTTGGAACCCTAAAAACAAAGCAAGCAAAAGTACAAAAATGTCCATAAAGTTTGAATGTTCTCTACAAATTTATATATGTTCTTTAAATTGTATTGCATTATTTATATTCAATGAATATATATGTTTTATTGCTGTATAAAGAAATTATTGTAAGCAATATATAATTATTGGCAGTAATAGCATTATTGAAATTACATAGAATTGCCAAGGTTATTTATTTTATTCTGAATGTATTGTGAAGTTAAATAATATAGCTATTGACGCCAGGTCAGGGTACAAAAGTGCAATTGTAAGCGAATGACAGGTTGTGAGTTTGATTCCCACCCGATTCATTTACTCGTTCTCATAACGATTCAAAGAGCGACGTTGAGTCGCGCCACTCAACACACAACGCCTCCAGAAATAGGCGAAAAGTAGAAACTAAGTGTCTTAATGAAAACGAAGTGATTTAACACTAAGTTCCCCCTTCCTTCACTTCTATGAGAGGAATACATCGTGAAACTAAAAAATGTATAGCGACGACAATTTTAAAAAAAGAAGTTATTAAAATATTCCTCTATTCCATATATTAAAAAGAACCGGTCATTTGCGAGTTGAACTTGCAACCATCTAGGATTACGTACCACTTTTATAGATTTTTGATCAACGGGAAGTATCTACAATTTATAAAAGTTGGAAAAATTAAGTTGCAGGTGCATGTATTCATTTTGTATAAAATAACGCAGTATAAATATAAATTTGTAATGGTTTCTTTCTGCAATATAGTTATAAATTATATTTTTTTACTATTAATTATATTATTTTCCCTTCATTTGTAAACCCAAGCGCTCATATTTCTTGTTTACCTTGATTTGGAAGTTTGAAGAGACTGTGAACCGGGATGATATTTGATGTTATTTCTACTTGTTACCTTAACGTGTTTTTGAGAAAACGGTTTTGACAAACGGACAGACGTGCTGTTAGATATCCAGAACAACGAATAAGCGATTATATAACAATTCTGTTTTTTCGTTCAAGGTGCATAACCATAAAAATGTATGTTTTTCATTTAATTTTATTCCATTTGTTTTTTAATTTTTACTAAAGCTCAATAATGGGGACAAAGTTTAGGCGCCGACAGACGGATCTGTGCCAAGAAGTTGAATGGATGTTAACATTTCGTGAAATATATATTTTGACATTATACTCGTATTTCAAAAGTTTAACACTAAAAATTCAATATAATATTGTTTTGTTATTTATGTTCTGTGATCTGTCTAAGGCCTTTGATTGCGTTCAGCACTCTACATTGGTCATGAAGCTACACCATTACGGCATAAGAGGACGTGCACTCAATCTTCTGACCTCTTATTTAGCTAACAGAGTTCAGAGGGTTGATGTAAATGGCAAGAAATCTCCTGGATCATTTGTCAGTATGGGGGTCCCACAAGGGTCTATTCTTGGTCCTTTTCTGTTTTTAATATACATAAATGATTTGCCATTTTTAGTGGGAAAGAACCATGATATAGTATTGTTTGCTGATGATACTTCATTGATTTTTAAAATAAAACGACGACAAAACATATATGACGATGTAAACAATGCTCTATCGAAAGTAGTACATTGGTTTAGTGTTAATAGCTTACTATTGAACAGTTAAAAAACTAATTGTATAATCTTCAGAACAGTCAACATAAAAATTGTTTAAGCCGATGTACTCTTGAATGGTGAAGCCGTGGATCCTGTCGATTCTACGGTGTTTCTCGGTATCACCATTGACTCTAAATTACAGTGGGGACCTCATATCGATGGATTGGCGAATAGACTTAGCTCAGCAGCTTTTGCGGTTAAAAAAATCAGACGATTAACTGATGTGGAAACGGCTCGCCTTGTTTACTTTAGCTACTTTCATAGTATTATGTCCTACGGCATTCTACTTTGGGGTAATGCAGCCGGTATTAAAACAATTTTTGTCTTGCAGAAGCGAGCTATTCGCGCAATCTATAATTTAGGTCCAAAAGAATCGTTAAGGCAAAAATTTAAAGAAATAAATATTTTGACAGTTGCATCTCAATACATTTTTGAAAATGTTATGTATATTAAGAAGAATATTAAAGATTTTGCCAAAATTGGTGATGTACATAATATCAATACTAGAAATAGGAGTAAACTTATTGCACCTGTGACCCGATTACATCGGGTCCGTAATTCTTTTATGGGACAATGTGTACGCTTTTACAATAGGATCCCAGAAAACGTCCGAGAATGTTCTATATCACAATTTAAAAGAGTTGTGAAAAGACGTTTGTGTGTTAAAGGTTATTACCAAATTAATGATTATATAAATGATAACACGCCTTGGGAATGAAATGCTCGCTCCAGTCTATTTCAAAGTATCATTGTCAGAAACGTTGAAATGTGATTTTGTATAATTGATTTTAAAAAAATAAGTCCCGCTGAGTTTCTTGCGCCGGTTCTTCTCAGGTCTGAGGCACTAATTTTAGTGAACTGGTGGTAAATTATTTGACGTTCAAAAAATGAAGCATGTAACTTCTTATTTTGAATAAAATTATTTGACTTTGACTTTGACTTTGACTTTATATTATTAGATAGGTAACAAAACAATATTAAATATAATGTAATGTTAAATATTTTAAAGCAAAAAGAAACTAACTTGGATAATTTTCTAAAATATTCTACTAATTAGTAAATGGAATAAAGATATTTTTTTTAAATATTTTCCATTATAATAAAATATTTAATATTCTCATTTCCTCGCTGTCTGATAACGAGTCAAAGCGCAGCGTTGAGTTCCGCCAATTGACGCGCGCAAAGCTCAAAACGCCTCAAAATTTCACGCAAAAATTGAGGATAGGATTTGTTTTAACAGGAACGAAGTGTCTTAACACTAGGCTCCCAGGTTCCCTTTACCTACTCTTCTATGTACTATTCTATATACAGCGTGAAACTAAATAAATCCACTATATTCAAATAATCGTCAAGATCTTAAGTAACGAAATGGTAACGTGAAAGTATAAGTAATACGAGATTTACACCGTCGCCGCATCGCGTTGACAGAAGAAACCCGAGAGGTGCCAACGTACATTCTTTTCTCGACATTCATTCATTATTTGAGTTAAATCTTTTGTCTTTTTATTGCTGTCTCCCTGATGTCAAGGGTTAAGAGAATCTGCCCAATTTCGGAGATAATGCGTGTGGAGTGGCGGAGCTCAACGCTGTATTCTGTATAACATAGGTACAAACATTTGTTTTTTGTTTCATGTATTTCTTATATGTGAAACATTATAGGTAAAGATAACTTAATGTTGAGACATTCCGTTCTTCACTATCTGACAAAATTCGAGACATAGCGCATATAAAAAAATGCTTCTTTCATTGTTTATTTTTTTAATTTCTTTAATTATTTTTTTTTGTAAAATGGTGGATACCATTATAAAATTTATGTTGTAATTATTTTCTGTTTAAAATTCTAATATACTAGGTGTCTAAATATTATTTATTTTTAGTTTATCCAATGCTTTTAGCGTCTTTCCGTTTCAATTTAGTTTCAATATTAAAAACCAATCTAGTCCTATGCAAGTGAAATAAGAGCCATCTAGAACCACTTAACTTTATACAAGAGTTCATTAAGCGTTCGGATTTTTCTCCAGCAGATACTAAGATGAGACAAAGAGTAGTATAATAAGAACTTAAGTTCCACTTTTAAAGATTGGATCTTAAGGAATCGATAGAAACAGATAAAATTAGTAAAGGATTCATCTTGAGAATTTTGAATGCTGTTTTCACGTAAATGTAAAATATATTTTATATTAGTGATCCGTTCGCGGCTTCGCCCATATCACAAAAACATTCTTGTTTTATAAATGTACTAGAGACTCAAACGTGCCTTCGCTTAGTTAAACTTACTTTTATATCATAGTCAAAGAACAACATTTTTTTCTTAAATATTTTTCTTTAAATAAAATTTCTATGTCTTACCTTTAAAAATGTATGTGCAAAGTTCCATGAGAATCGGTTGAGTAGTTTTGGCGTGAAAGCGAAACTTACATTCACATTTATAATAAATCATATTATAATGTAAGTATAGGTAAACACATAACATTTTATCAAAGTTATTGAATATTGTGTTTTTTTATTTATGTTTGTCTAATCAATTCTCTAAAGTCGGTCTTTTAAAGTCTTTCGGTCGGCAATCGGTCCTTTTTTCGGTAAAATTTGTATTAATGACGTGGGGTACATGACATTATGTTTGTCTGTCAATGTATGTATAAATCAGTGACTGTATGGAATTAACGAATGTATACAGGATGACTTTGCAAATGCATACACTCCGGACACGTGGTACAGGCCTCTTTTCTTGTTTTTTTCGAGGTCAATAGCTGTACAGTTTTTTCCTTCTGCTACTTATACTAGGCTTAAAAATAATAGTTTTCGAGTGCGTTATTCCTAAGAGATTCCGAGATATTTTGGTTGCCCTTATCTATCTCGAATATATCACAATTAATGAAGATAATGAGTACCCCAAAAGCGGAATTGTGTTTCACCATATAATTTCCGTCTTTTTTTAACTATTATTTTTTTTATCATAAATGTCAGTAGAAAATTTTACCGAAAATATCCAATTAACTAAAGTGTAAGAATATCCTTTAAATTCAATTTTCCATCGCGTGTTCATACAAAAATCGTGTGACAAATATCTATAAAGTTAACTTTTAGTTAGTGAGTGTTACTTCAGACCTTACACGCATGTAATAATTATAATGTAATTTAATGTAGAAGACAGTTTTTAACGACGCTTTCACATGCAAACGGTGGATGTTGCAGGCTGTATGTAAGTTATAAGCGAAAGCGTTTTCAAATGTTTTAATAAATAATAATGAATTTTATTTCATGTTTTTTCCTGGATGTAGCATAGTGTGGTAGTAGAGATCATCAGCTTCATGCTGTAGCCCGCGCACAGCAGGATGGGTAGAGGGAACCTAGTGTTAAGACACTCCGTTCTCCACTTACCGCCGAATTTTGGAGTTATTTCGTGTTGAGTGACGGAACTCTACGCCTCTCTCACTCAAGTGGGAATCAAATCCAAAACCAGTCGCGTTTACAGTTGCAGTTTGTACCATTGCACCACGACTGGACTCAAGAAGAGGTGAAATAGGTAAAATGTATAAAATAACCCTCACCCCCTCCCTCTCCTCCTATATTATTAATTATACATATCTTACATTTGTTTGGGACACAATATTTATATAATTAATAATCTTCCACATAATGAAGGGAAATGAAAAAATAAAAAACACACTGTTCACTTTACTTAAGAAATTTAACTTTAAATCTGCGGTATATGATTGACATTGGTTCCACTCTGCTTAACAAAAATAATAGAAAATCAATATAAATATTTTCCCGAAGGAAAATCAGTACCGAAATTATTACTCCGTTTCTTTTCACTTTCACTTTCGTATCTCACTAACAATTAACTAAGCAACTGCCGTGTGATCCCGGCCTAGAATAGGATCATCCTAGTACTGGTGGTGTCGTAAGAGCCGACTAAAGTAGTGTGGTAGAGTCACGTCGCCAGCAATGGCAACACGCATGGGCAGACTCGACCAGATTATTACCACCCCCGGCATTTAAAACCGGCGTGAAGTAGTGGCTTTATGCCACTGCGTTTCGCATCAGGTAATGCCGGGCTCCGGCGCCCAACCCACCTTACAGGCAGGCAACGCACCTGTAGCTCCTCTGGTGTTGCACGGGGCCGTGGGCGGCGGTAATCACTTACCATCAGGTGACCCGAACGCTAGTTTGCCTGTCCTTTTCCATAAAAAAAAAAGCTGTCTCCATGGAGTGAAACAAAGTAATATGGGAGTGAAAGTTGGCCTGAAGTGAAAGGTGACCTGAATGTGAATTGCCTGCTGTACGCAGATGATGCAGTGCTTATTGCATCATCAGAATGCGAGTTGCGGGCATTGGTCACCACTCTGAAAGAAGGATGTGAAAATAATGGTCTAAGCCTCCATGCGAATAAGACAAAGGTTCTGAAATTCATCTCAAGGTCATTTTTGAAAGAAATGAAGAACGGACGCAAAATCAGTGTAAATGGTAAAATATTAGAATAGGTGAATGAAGTGGTATATTTGGGAAGATTGTTCAGTAGAGATGGAAAATACGGGATGGATGTGGAAAGGCGTATTGCTGCCGGTAACAGGGTTAATGGAGCCTNCCTCGACACCAGAGCGAAGAAATGGAAATATAAATTTAAGTAAATATTTCATCTCCTCGAGTGGGGATCGAACCCACAACCAATCGGTTTTACAGTCACACTTCGTGCCGCTGCGCCACGACTGGCCTTACTTTTATCTGTCAATATTATAATTCTTTTCTCCTAGCTTCACACTATATACTGCGTAATGCAACGTAGGCAGAGAAAAAAACATTCAACACAAAGACATTCCGTTCCCATTAAGACACTTCTGTTATCAATTTTCTGTCGAATTTTGGAGCCATTGCGTATTGAGTGTAACGAAACGTCGCACTTTGTCTCGTTACGAAAGCGAGGAAATGAATACATTACATATTTCATTTCCTCGAGTGAAAACCGAACCCACAACCTGTCGTATTTACAGTCACACTAATCTCTAGTATCAATGGTAAAAATGAAAAAAAAAATGGCAAAATTGAAATTATACTTGTGGGCAACGAAGTGTCTTAACACTAGGCTTCCTCTGCATACCCTTTTGTGTGCGTGAAATGGTTGTGTGATGTTATCTGTATATTTCCCTAATCTGGCAGACCTTTGTATTAACTTGATCTAACATTGTGTCGAATTCGAGAGTAAAGTGGAAACTTGCAATACTTTCCGTTAATACTAGGTTCCCCCACCCGGCGAGGCACGACATAGGTGAAAAACGTTAAGCTTTTGTGTATCAAATTATAAAACTTAATAAATTTTACTACACATATAGATTTTCTTTAAATATTTTCCAATAAAAAAATTATAAAGTCAATATAATTTTTTATAAAAACGAATCCCAAAAAATACTAATTTAAAATATATATTTAACTATAAACACATGATTATACAAGAGAAGTCTTATTCATCGAGGCATTAATAACATACTTTAAAAGAAGATTACATCAGCTGCTGGAAAAAAACTTGTAGCAGATTAAAAAACTTTAAAACAGTTTTAATTAACTTTTAACCTACATTCGCTTCGCAGCAACGTGACTTAACGCTGAGAAGCCGTTTTAAGTCATATTGGGTGTTTAAGATTTTTCTTTAAACCCATACCGTTTTAAGTCCTTATATAAAAGTTAATATTGTAGTAAAGAAACAAATTGTTTACAAATTATAAAATTCTCTATTGTTAATATATATTATTTTAGGCCGTCTAATCATCTGCTATAATAAAATATAATTTCCTATTCTAATAATATTGTAAATAAAAAAATTGTGAAGATAGACGTTTCTTATATTTTGACGCGAAAACTATTACGAACGGATGTAAAGGAAATTTTACAGTAATGTAGCTTATATATCAGAATAACATGTATGCTATGATTTATGTTAAAAATGTGTTTTTAGAGGCTGCTCGAGGCACAAAGTGTAAACGCGAAAGATTGTGGGTTCATTCCCATTCGATAAAATTAAATATTTGATATTTCCATTTTGTTACTATTATTTTTCTTTCATAATTTTCGGATTCAAAAGAAACCAGATCCTTTGATCCTTTGGAAAACTTGCGTGGGGATACAGGTTCAACACATAGAGGCCCCTTAGAGAATATACTAATATTTTACTGTAACGCATTAACCCGGATCCATCTCTAGGTAATCGTAGGTAATTGCCCAGAGATGGTCGTTGGTTAATGTGTAGAAATTATGGATAATATTGAAATCTAAACTAGGACTAACTAATAGAATTTCTGAAAAAAAATGAACTGGCTACTGGGCTATTGAATGAGAATAACGGACGTACGCCTTTACACTAGTTTCAGATTGGATGGTTGGCGGACGGTGACTCGCCTCCCACTACATGGGCTCCCAAAGCGGCGTGGTGCCTTGGGCGCAACATCAGAGTGGTCGGCAGAGTGGATACTCTGCCGGCCGATTAAGGTAAACCAGAGGTGGCGGTTACATTACAATTCCTCTCCAGAGGACTCAGGTTTGTGGGGTCGCCACTTCCCAACAGCTCGCTCCCCACAAGCTGTGGGTTTATTATTATTACTATTATTATTATAGTAGCCTGTCCTATCTATCTATCCTAAAAAAACACTATAGCAAGCAAAGTTTTAAAAGAACCATTTTTCGCAAGAGAGTATTCTAGCTGCCGCTTTCACAATCATATAGAATTTTGATAGTTTTTAACTACGCGTGAGGGCGTCATAAATTATTTAATCAAATTTAATTGTTCAATATGCACTATAACGAAATTATTCAAATGATTTGATATATATTATCGATTATACACTTGTTATCATGCTATTGTTATGAAAATTTTATGTTTTTGAATAAAATGTTAGTATTTTTATTAACAAACAAGACCTTCAATATATATCATATATTTTTTAGCCAACTCAAAATATCATTAGACTATCAATCAATCACAATCACAATCAATTACAGACAATCTAATCTAGCTTTACGCTGTATCCCTAGCGACCTCGCTAGGGATATCTGAATACCCATTCAGAGAGAACGGAGTGCCAAATTCTACGGTTTCTGTATACGTCTTTCGCCTCGTACAGCGTTATCAACCTCTCCATACATGCCCTCCGTACATGTCCTCTCCCTACATGTTCTCATGTTTTTTACATGAACTTCCTCTAGTATCTTTGATACTGTATTTTCAAAGGTCAACCGAGGTCTCCCCCTACCTTTTTTACCGATCACTTTTCCGTCATAAATCTTTGATGACATTCTTTCATCACTCATTCGTTTGATATGTCCAAACCAGGTGAGCACGTTCTTTTTCATTCTCACCGTGACATCCTCGCTAGTACCTGCCATTCTGTGTATCTCATCATTGTAGATTGGATCAGCTAAGCCTACTCCGCGTGAACGAGCAGCTGTGCTGACGTTTCGCCGCAGCCGGGACCTCATCAATGTAACTAAGATACCATTAGCCTTGTTACCGGCAGCATTACGGCTTTCCGCATCCATCTCTACTATACAACGCGAGATATAGCGTGAAGCATAGAAACAAATAATATAAAGTATAAGCTTCTATAACGACGACGTTATATTACCACTCAACACGCAATGCTTCTACAATTCGTCGGAAAATGGGAGATGGAGTTCTTATGACTAAATTCCCTATGCCTACCCTGCTGTGTGCGGGATACAGCGTGATGCTAAAAGCAAAAAAAAAGAAACTGCTACAAAAACGCAGTTACAAGTATCTATCTATACACACAATGATTTTGGGTACTATCTACATTAATTTGCTTCGTACTTATGATACTAAGCGCTGCTCCAAAACGGGAGAAAAGTGGAACTTCCTGCCTACTCCAAAGATAAATAATACATATAGGTTTTTTAAACAAGGCACTATTTCGATTCAATTTCACCTATTCTAACCAAATTTGCGCTAGCGAAATCCTCTTCTCCTCCAAGTCAAGCTAACTTCATTTATTGGTCCACCTTAATGTACTTGACCCATTTTAGAATGTTGCTGTACAATTTCAGTATCGAAGTAAACAATGAACAATACATATAGTAAATTTTGGAGAATAGAGACCTGACTAACTATTATTTTATATTGAAAAATTTTGTATAAAGATGTACAGAAAAGCTTATATGTACATTTTAATTAAATTACCGTTTTTATTTTTTATATGGCTTTCACCCCGTTATGACATAGCTTATCGTTTGACCACATAATGGTACATATATGGTTCAAATTCAATTTAAGAGAATACTCATAGTATTTTTTGTATTATATTAAGTAAATGTTATTAGGTTTTACCACTTTTTTCTTTATAAGTTTATTTATGGCACACGGATAGATTTTTACTATAGTATTTTGTACACTGTAGGAATTGGTCTGGCAAACACCACGGTTGTCGGTTCAATTCCCATTCAGTGGAATGATTATAGTCAATTTATTACTATTTCTCGCTCTGGTAGACATTGTGTTCCGCCACACAACATTGAAATATTTCGAAAAAGAAACCCTAGATTCTGTCTCCCCACACGCTGTGTAGGAAAAAGCCTGGAAACCTGTAACATGCTTTTATTTACATATATTTATATACGTAGAATCAGTAGCTTCCATAAATGCGATTATTGTGGATTCCCGGTTCAATTGACCCGAGAATTGTCTATCAATCAATAATAAAAGTCTATTTAAAATATACACAACACCATTGACTTACTATTACTTAATACTATTTCTCGTTAAAATTATTCGAAAATTAGCACACGCGGTTAAAAATAAATGTCAAAAGACAACGAAAAAATAACTTTTAGGGATGTTTTTATTGGTTGTTTAAAAACTTTTTCGGTAATTATTTTAAGTTAAATATGGCCAAAGTACATATATACATTATATGTACGTTATATAGTTTGTAGCAGCTTAGTTGTTTTTGCTCTCAGAAAACCGTAGCGTTTCATATAATAAAATTGTAGTAAAGTCACACCGTGCGCACAATAAACAAGTTTTGACGAAACTTTGTAATTTAAACTGGGGCTGTTTGTTTTATATTTTGTAGTTTGTGGTTTTATTTGTATTATAATTTGACCCACTTATATATGTAATATGTATAGAGGGAATACGTGGAAAGTGGGTAATGAGTGAAAATATTTTAAATTAAAGAGTTTGCTAGCTATAATTTCGTTTTATGTAAAAAGTTTATTTTCTTTTATATATATATNATATATATATATATATATATATATATATATATATATATATATATTATTTTAATAAAAAAGGGCAGTTTCTTACCAGATCAGTCATCACTTTGCCAGTGCCAGTTCGTGTTATTTTTTTAACTTCATATTTTAATTAATTCAAATATAACGGGACAGGCCGAAATAACCTAGTGTTAAGACACTCCGTTCTGCACTCTTCACCCGCATCCAACATGGAAATGTTGAGTGGACATGATCGCTATGAAAGAGTGGCTTTTTATATTTATAAAGTAGGTCTGGCTAAGTAAATACAGAGTTAAATTCTGTTATCTAGAACGATAAGGTCTGAAATCCAGATCCTTTAAAATACGAAAGGTTTTTGAAGATTTTTAATTATTTTTAAATATTTTACATGACCTAAAAATAAAAAAAAAACTCAGCGTTGCGCGAAAATATTTCGTTAAATAATATTTGAAAGTGAGTTATCAAAGGAACGGGGATAAAAAGGGGCCTACTTTTAAATTTTCTGAGTAATTGTAAATCGAGATGAAACCTTGTACTTGACGTTTCAATTTTCGATCTGTTGGAATGATGTTAATTAATGGAAATAATTTTCCATTTCATTTTCTATATGACGAGGGCTGTTCTTTTTGTACAATTTAATTATATATTATAATTTTTAATTACTTTTGTATGGTTTATATAAGGAAACAATAACAAAATATGGTTTTGTATATATGTATAAAGAAAATAGCAGAGATAATTGTAACTTACTTCACTACGTACTTAGGAAGCAAAAATAAACCAATATTTTAGTATTATGTATTGAGTAGCGGAATTTAACGGCGTGCCTTCTTTACAAGCGTGGCGAAAATGATTGATGTATAACATTGCCCCTGAGTAGAAATCGATCCCACATCCGGAGCCAGCCAAGTTTGCAGTAAAACGGTTCCAATGCGCCACGATGGCCTTAACGTATTTTAATACAAATACAAATATATAAAAAATATTGTAGAAGAGACCATGTGACGCAGCGGAACAGCGTATGCAGTCATACGCTGTTCTAACAGGATGGTTATTGCTTCGACTCCTAATCAGAGGAATGCAACGTTGAGTTCCGCCTCTCAACACGCGACGCATTGAAAATTGGGCAGAGAGGGGAAACGGAGTGTGTTGACAATAGATTCCCTTTGTCTACCCAGTATCATGCGTGATTCTTGATTGAGTGAAGCTAAAAAGAATAAAAAAATAAAATGTATAGATAAATAAATAAATAAATAAATCAGCTTCACGCTATATCCCGCACACAGCAGGGTAGGCAGAGGGAACCTAGTGTTAAGACACTCCGTTCCCCATTTTCTGCCGGATTCTGAAGGCATTGCGTGTTGAGTGGCAGAACTCAACGCCGCGCTTTGCCTCGACACCAGAACGAAGAAATGGAAATGTAAATTTAAGTAAATATTTCATCTCCTCGAGTGGGGATGGAACCTACAACCAGTCGATTTTACAGCCACACTGTGTGCCCCTGCGCCACGACTGGCCTCAAAATGTATAGATATATACACAATACATACATACATACCATTCATCTCTCCATATGCCTCTAAAGCGCCACAGCCATATGATTTATGCAACTAATACTAAATTCCGATGAAATAACTGCATTTTATTATGTATAATATTGATGCAAGAATCTGGTTATATCACAAATATTTTATCCATATAATATGTATGGTAAATTCGAAATATGCAAAATGTATATAATAATTTAACCAGGATTCAAATTGTTAAATGATTTAATCTGTATGTTAAAACCACTTTGAATGAATTCATTGGTTTTAGATATCGAGTTACCAGCATTATCTCGTTTATTAATTACTAGTGAACCGCTCGCGGCTTCGCCCGCTAGAATTATGCAATTATTTATTTGCTAATCTGAATGATTTTTGTGTTCTAATATTATTATTAGTTTAAAGGCAATATATCTATATATCAAAAATAAAGCTTCGCCAGTTTGTTAAAAAAAACGTGTGGAAATTTTGTCGAACTAAATAGTTTATATTGATATAAATTTAACGCTTAGGGAAGTTTGCCGAAATACAACAGTGAAATCTGCACTGAAAACAATTAGTGTGTACAAACGCACAGACAAACAGATAAAAAAATTAAAAAAAAAACATTGTTTTGGATTCTATTTGATTTTAACATTGATAAATGCTCCAAATAATCGATTTTCTCACATGTCTTCCATGTACAGGCAATAATTAGTTACAATTTTTTTATAAGTACAGATTTTATTGTATGTTTGAGATATTGCGAAAAATCTATTTTTTTGTAACACTTGGTACAAAAAGATAGATTTTTCGCAATATCTCAAACATTAGGCCCTGCGTTGAATTTTCAGGAATATATCTTTTTCTTTTCCTATCCGATATCGCTTTTAAAGCCAATAAGCCTAACAGCATTAGCCTCACGTTCGAAAAAAATATAGTGCTTCCATTACTAAGGGACTGATAGACACGGACATTCAAAAATTCTGGACGTACAAAACTGGGTATGTTCGTGGCGCAGGGGCACAAGCGTTCCTTTCCCATTTGAAGGAATGAAATATTTAATATTAATTTTCTCGCTCTGGTAACGAAGCAAAGCGTGGCGTTGAGCTCCGCCACTCAATACGAAATACCTTGAAAATTTGGCAGAAAACGAAGAAAGGAATTGTCTTAATAGGAACAGAGTATCCTTATACTCAGTGCCAAGTTTCCCTCTGCCTACCCTGCTATGTGTATGATGCAGCGTAAAGAACCTGTGTCTTTTGGAGAAACACGCCAACATAGTTTATTCTTTAACAAACGCCAAAACAAATATAAATAAAACGGACACTATGCACTCAAAAGCTTCTATTCCGAACTCACTATAGGACAGTTAGTTCGAATTCGTAGAACGGTCCACTGTGAGACAAAGGAAACGATAAATTTCCTGTACCGATAGCCGATACAGAACAGTTTTATGCACATTCTCGTATAAAAATTTCCCTTATAAATCGCGTAACGGATACCCTGGTCGGGACGCCGGACGACGACATTTTACTGTGAATGGAAGTTTATCGGGCTATATGTTCTAGTCCGTTCACAAATGAAGTGTTATAGTAATATTGTAGATATGATTTGCTTTAGATAATATTATGTTTAAACGACTTCTGTAAAATGAGGAGGTTATCAATTCGAGTGTATTTTTTTGTTTGTTACCTTAGAACTTTGGAATGTGTGAATCGATTTGGATTATTCTTTTTTTATTTGAAAGCTGGTGCTTCCTGCGTGGTTCCATTTTAATTTGGTTTAGTTTTGTTCAAGATAAAAGTTTTTTTTTCCGCGGGTAGACACGTAATTGCAAAGACGTACTTTTAACAGCTCTTCAATTTTTTTACAAATTTTATTTAATTTAATAAGCATATGTGTTAAAATTTAAATACCTGTGCTTAGGTTGACTCCAACTCCACTTTCCCACACAATTTTGCACTAATTATTAAACATGGAAACACCTGTGGAACGCCTACTCAAGAGCATGGATGAACTCTCTACGATGTTCTCTTCTCGAATGGGTGAATTTGAGAAGAACCTGTCTCAGCCAAGTTCTGCAGCTCCAACTCCTACTTTGAAAACCCTGACTGCTGACTTCTATACTTTTAAGACTTTTGTGTGGAAGTCACTTAGCCTTTTAAAGTCACAGGTTGAGCTGGTTGCACATGGTATGGACCGCTTGGAGACACAATCCAGAAGAAAGGTGCTTTTATTCCATGGCATAAAAGAAGAAAAAGATGAAAATGTGTTAAAGAAGACATTGGAAGTAATATCCAGGCACATGAAATTGTCCGATGTTTCGTCTGCTTCGATTGAATCTTGCCATAGACTGGGCGGCAAAAAAGATTCTGCCAGGCCTATCCTTGTTAGATTTTGCACTCAAAAGGTACGTTCCAGCGTGTGGTTAGCAAAAACCTTATTAAAAGGTACCAACATAACCTTGACGGAGTTTTTAACAAAATCGCGCCAGGATGTTTTCATCGCCGCTCGCAAATATTTTGGTATCAAAAAATGTTGGTCAGCTGATGGCATAATAGTGATACTACTCACTAACAAATCCAAAATCAAGATTTCGACGTTGTCAGAACTTAAACTAATAATACAACAAAATCCCTCAATGAAGTCCACTAACAACATTTAGCCGGGTATCTATTTTATTTTTATCACTTTAACTTAGCCGGCTTATACGAATTTCTTTGTATTTAACTTCTTTTGTAATTTTTTTTTTTTGACCTTACGACACATTTACTTTTTTTTTTTTTTTTACTAGTTTAATTTTAGTTCACTTCAGTTCTGTTCTTAGTTTATAAATTTAATTTTAAAAACATTTTTCTCGAACCGCAACAGTAACAAATTGTTTACATAATAACATATTTGACAAGTGTCATTTATGCCGTAAGATGTAAATATTACAGATAAAACTTTAAATTATATTGAATCATAATTGTCATTGTGTTCTTATAATTATCTTTGATCGATGGCGTTCCATTTGGTTTTACATGTTTTTTTTTTTAACAATTTATATTTATTTCTTTTAATTACTGCTTTAATGTGCAAATTACTCCAAAAATCAACTTGTGCACGTGGATTGTATTTGTTAATTTTGATTGAAGTTTTTTTTTATATATATAAATATATATATATATTTTTTTTTTTTTTTTTTATATTATTATATTAGTTTTTTTTTATTTTTATTATATTATTATATATAAATATATATATTTTAGTCTTTATTATAGTATACATTTTTTTATGTACATATTTATAATAGGTATATTAAAAATATGAATAATGATGATGAGTTCTTTTCTTACTCATCTAGTAATTATGATAGTGTTGAGAGTAATAACTCGTCACTTTCAGATTCAGACACACTTGTAGATAAGTTATCGAATATCTTTAATAATCCATCTGGTTCGCTTTCCTTAGTGCATATCAACGCACAGAGCATACCAGCTCATTATACTGATCTTCTCACATCCTTTGGATCCGGAATAGTCGATTGTATACTTGTATCGGAAACCTGGTTAAAACCGTCCCTCTCATCCGCTTGCTATTCTCTTCCAGGCTTTCAGTTATACCGTAATGACCGCACTGAGCGGGGTGGTGGCGGCGTTGGTATATACCTCCGTAACAACATTCCTGCCAGTGTCGTCTCTTGCTCCCCTAATCAGTCTGTTGGATTTCTTGAATATCTCTTTTTAGAAATAGAACTTCATCATAAAAAAATTCTTCTAGGCGTCTTATATTCCCCTAATGATAAAGTAAATTATTTCAGTGCTTTGGAAGATGTTCTGGAAAGTCTTTTTCATCAATATGAACATATAATTTGCATGGGCGACCTAAATACGTGCATGTTAAAAAATGATACTAGAACCAATCAACTCAAGGCACTGAATGAGTCATATAACTTACATATTCTACCTATGTCTTCCCCCACCCACTATTTTCCTAACTGTCGACCTTCTTTGATTGATATTATCTCCGTCTCTAACCCTAATTTTGTTATTTCTCATGGCCAAATGACTGCACCTTTCTCTTTTCACGATTTAATTTTTCTTTGTTATAAATTACGCCCTCCCAAGGTTAGAGGCAAAATTTTTCTTCAGCGCGATTTTAAGCATATTGATCTGGAACGCTTTGGGAATGATTTGAGGAATATCGACTGGTCACCCATAATGTCACTAACTAATATTGACGATATGGTAGACTCGTTAACATTTGAACTGATTAATATTTTTAATATTCATGCCCCTGTAAGACCAGTTCGTATCAAACATGTACCCGCACCATGGTTAACACTAATTATTAAACGATGTATGGCTAAGCGCGACCGAGCGAAAACTAAAAACAAAAGATATCCTTGTGAAGAAAATCTCACAGCATATAAGAAACTGCGAAACATTTGCAACAGGATGTGTAGGGATGCTAAGCGTCGCTACATTCACAGTACCATTCAGAATCTCTCTCAAGCGCAAGTTTGGAGATTCTTAGAGTCGCTTGGTGTAGGTAAAGCCACTGTTCATCATCAGATCTCAGTGGATCTTAATGTCTTAAATTCTCACTTTACAAACCCGAATATAAATATAAATGCCCACATAAAAACACAAACACTTGCTTCTTTATCTCAAAATTTCCTACCAGACTCAACTTCCTTTTCATTTAAAACTGTATCAGAAGAGGAAGTCAAGAAGTGTGTCCAGTCCATCTCCACTAAAGCCATTGGAAGTGACAATCTCAGTCTCGAGATGATTCTTCCCGTGTTGGATGTCATTGCACCAGTGGTCACCCACATTATCAATTTTTCACTGTCCTGTAATGTTTTTCCTTCACAGTGGAAGAATGCTTATGTCATTCCATTGCCTAAAACCTCGAATCCTACCGCCATCACTGATTATCGTCCTATATCCATTCTACCTATCCTATCCAAAGTCCTTGAAACCATTGTTCATAATCAACTCTACTCCTTTCTCTCCTCAAACAATCTACTATGTCCCTATCAGTCCGGTTTCCGATCCTTCCACAGCACAGTTGGAGCACTGCTGAATATTTCGGAGGACATTCGGTGTGCCTTGGATAACACCAAGCTCACTGTAATGGTATTACTGGATTTCAGCAATGCTTTTAACTCTGTTGATTTTGACATACTTCTCGCTACTCTTCGCGCAGTTAACATTCCTTCCACAGTTTTAAACTGGTTTCACTCTTATCTCTTGGGTCGCCGACAATGTGTGAAAGCCAATGACAATACATCGTCTTGGCTTGATCTCACTGCTGGTGTCCCACAAGGCGGCGTTCTTTCTCCACTTTTGTTTTCGATTTTTATTAACAATATCTCTAAAGTAATTTCTTCTCCTTACCACCTGTATGCCGATGATTTGCAGTTGTATCGACATGGATATTTGCATGAATTGCCTGAGACCATCGCATTTATAAATAAAGATCTTGCTGCGATTCAAGAGTGGGCTAAATTTTTTGGACTATCTGTTAACCCAAAAAAATCGCAAGCAATTATTATCAGCAGTAGCAGACTTGGATCTAAAATTAGTTGGAACTCAGTACCTTCTATACTGTACTCTGGATTTCAAATCCCATATTACGACAGAGTTAGGAATCTGGGTTTAATTTTCGACAGCAATATGACTTGGGCACCCCATATTAATGATCTTAGTAAACGTATGCATTTCTCTTATCATTCTCTAAAGCGTCTCCAATACTTCCTCCCTCATAAAACAAAAATTATGCTGGCGCAATCTCTTCTACTGCCAATTCTTGACTACGCCGACGTCTGCTATTTGGATGTGACCGAGGAGCTACTCAACAAGCTAGAGCGTCTTCAAAATCTCGCCATACGCTTCATTTATGGTCTTCGTAAGTATGATCACGTTTCCCAATTTCGAGCTCAGCTTGATTGGCTCCCAATCCGCCTTCGCCGAGATATGCACATCCTTTCACTCCTTTTTAAAATCCTTAATTATCCAAATTTCCCCTCTTATCTTCGCTCCCGGTTTAATATACTTCCCACTCCCACACGCTCTAGGCGGTCTTGTGTCATACCGACACTTGACATACCGAAGAGTAATACCAAGTTCTTCCAGAAATCCTTTTCGGTTTATGCCGCATACCTTTGGAACAAACTTCCTAAATCTATCCAGAGAAGTCCTTCTATAGTTTCCTTTAAATCACAATTAAAAAAATATCTACTTGCAACCTTAAACTCGTAAACTTTATTATACTCGTAAATTTTCATCTCATGTGTCTATATATTTTTTTATATATATGTATATATATGAATTTATGTATGTATGTATGTGTATATGTGTGTGTGTATGTATATATATCTATATATATATATATATATATATATATATATATATATATATATATATATATATATATATTTTTTTTTTTTTTTAATTATATATTTACATATAATAATATATTAGGTGTATTTTGTTTTGTTTATTGTTATAATTATTTAACTAAATGATTTAAGTAATAACATACTTGTACTATGTTCTTACCCGCTACTTGTTACTCATCCACTTCCACTGGTTGGCTGGAAGAGATCTCTTGTAGAGATAAGTCCACCTTTGTGAACTAAATGTTTTATTGTTGTTTTCTTATGTATATTTTAGTACAATAAAGAATATTATATATAAATTCACGCAAAAATACCGATTGGCCTTGTATAAGGGCCAGATTCGGGTCTTATATGGAGTACTGAGTACTGTTCTCATCTTTAAGCTGTTGCACCCCAGTATCAGCTTGACCGATTTGATAACTTTGATAGAGACACGTAGGGATGTCTCATCGCTGTGTGTTCACTACCACATTTATCATGGGTAGTGTTCTATGTAATTGTTTGACTTGCCACCAAATTTTCTAACCGTATAAGTACGTCACAAACTCAAGTACCATCCACACCAAATGAATACGTAGCACTCCACTAATCTGCGGTTTAGTAAGAACTTACTTCCACGGTCCACACAACTGTGGAATGGCATACCTGCGGCAGTGTTTCCAGGTCGATACGACCTGGGTATTTTCAAAAAGCGCGTCTATCTCTACCTTGAAGGCCGGCAACACACCTGTAGCTCCTCTGGTGTTACATGGTGACGTGGGCGGCGGTTATCACTTTGCATCGGGTGACCCGTACGTTCGTTGGCTTTCTCTTTTCGATAAAAAACTTGCAAAGTTTACTGTTTGAAGTCAGTTTTTTTTTATTTAAAAAATATGTTTTCTTAATTTAGAGTAATAATAAATTGTAGCGGGGTAGCACCAAGGTCCCAAAGAAAAAAATTTTTTTAATACTACATTCTTATTGTATTATAGCTATTCTTATTTCTTATTGTATTAGCTGTTATAATTGTTTTGTTAAATGTCGATTTTACATTGTAGCTTTGTGGTGGGATCTACACTCGAGAAAATGAAATAATTATTTACATTTATATTTTCATTTCTTCGCTCTGGTGTCAAGGCAAAGCACGGCGTTGCGTTCAGCCACTCAAACGCAATCCCTCCAGAACTCGGCGTAAAGTGGGGAACGGAGTGTCTTAATACTAGGTTCTCTCTGCCTACCCTGCTGTGCGTGGTATACAGCGTGAAGCTGATTAAATGAAATGAAAATTTAAAAATAATATATTTTATATGTATAACAAAAAGTATGTACTATAGGAACAACAACGCTATAATACATGTATTTTAAAAAAATACAAATACGATGAAAGAAAAATCCTTAAAAACTCAGCGATTAAAAGTAAATAAAATTTGCACTGTTATATATTTTATATATTTTAAAATATATAAAACATAAGAAATACATAAGAACAACGACATGCACGCAGCATCTCTAGCATGATGTGTAAAGTTAATTTATTTTTTTGTAGCTGTTTTGTGCAAGATACAACGTTCTCTGCTTTTTAAGATACTGTGTGTTTTGTGGCGTAACTCAACGCTGCACTTTGTCTGTCCAGAGTGAGGAAAAGAAAATAATTGAATTCCACGAGTGGGCACCAACCTACATACAACGTATTGTAAGCACACGCATTTAAAATCACACTACGCTACGATATCAATATGTAAATAAATAAAAGTTTTATAACCAACGAATAGATCTATTTTAAGTTCAATCCTTCAAAAACAATCTTAAGAAAACTTTAAGCTCACTCATACGAACAAACTACCCTCTAAAAACAAATAGAAATTCTTAATTGGCCAAGTTAATCCGGGGAAAATACTTCCGTCACTGTTCTCAAATCCATTTCAAGCCATTTATTCAAGTTACTCGGAACCTAGAAAGTCTGAGTACAAAGTTTACCTGCAGACGGCTAGTTCTGGACAACTTAGCAGTTAGACATTGGAAGGCTTTTACTGCAACACTTTGATATCTTTGACATAAATCGACAATAAACTGATAGATCCAAGTCTTGCTGTTGTGATAATGATTAATGATAAAAGGAAAATCATGATTACATTTAGTCTGTTAGTTATTTAGTGTGTCTGTATGTTAAATAAATTAAAATCGAAGTGAAGCTGATTCACACTATATAACGCACATACCGCAGCATGGTAGGTAGAGGCAACCTAGTGCTTAGACACCCCGTTCCCCACTTTCCCCCGAGTTCTAGAGGCATTGTGTGTTGAGTGGCGGAACTCAACGCCGCGCTTAGCCTTGACACCAGAGCGAAGAAATGAAATATAAATGTAAATCAATATTTCATTTCGTCGAGTGGGGATCGAATCCACAACCAGTCGATTTTACAGTCACACTTTGTGCCCCTACGCCACGACTGGCACGATGGAGGTTAGATAACTTCAATATAAATAATTACTGTTACATTTAGCTATAGTATATTGATTTAATAGTTTATATCTAGAATTTATGTCTTTACTTTGTTTATATTTAAAAAACTACAATTAAATGTATAGCTTCGTGCTGTATATAGTACATAGCAGGGTAGGCAGAGAGAGGGAATCTGGAAACCTAGTTTACCGCTAACGCTCCGCTTTACCTTGTTACCTGAGCAGGGTAATCTCATTTCCTCGAGTGGAAATCGAGCTCATAACCTGTCACGCTTACGTTTATGCCAACAGGGCTTACTGTAAGGAATATTTAAATGTAATAATTACATTACATTATGTAAAATACTTTTTATAAAAAGTATAAAAATTTGAAGAAACCATACGTTCCGAACGTATGACTTAGCGGTCAGGACGTTTGGACGGCTTCCAAGTCCTGCTACGATCAAATTTTAAAAAAAGTATTTTTTCCTAAGTGTGTTTCCTAAATAACACTTAAAAAATGTAAATAAAATAAATACATTTTGTAAATTTAGCTTTTTGACTATTGACAGACACATTTAGTAGATGGAGAAACCTAAGATCTCATGTTTATTGCGATAAGTTAGACTAAAAGCTTAACAATATCGAAGAGAAAACGAACGTATAGCCATCGAGTGAACATTGTTTTAAATTTTTAATCTGTACTTAAATTATATCAAATAATACTGCATGCCGTGATTTTGTAATTAACTCACAAAGAATAATTATAATTAGTTGTTTAATTTCAATGAAATCCAATAATTTAAAAAAGTATAAAACATTTCATATTTTCTTTTCCTTTTTTATAAATTCCGCTTACAATTTTGTTTTAATTTAACTTTTGTTGGTTAAAATTTTTGTATTTTCTACCCATTTTTATTGTTTCTTGTAATAACGGAGAAAGATTGAGTATCTATGATACAATGTCATCAGCTCTTCTGTTGTGAAACTGATTTTCTAATTTGACTTATTTGATATTTTGACTTCATTCTAATGGTCAAGAACTTATGTACATTAACAAAAATATTAATGATTTTACCAAAATTGGTGATGTATTATACTTAATATCAATACTAGAAATAGGAGAAAACTTATCGCACCTGTAACTCGACTACATCACACACGTTTCACACGTTTTCACTTATTTACGCTTACTATTAAGCTTACTAATGTTCTATATCACTATTTAAAAGAATTGTGAAAAGACGTTTGTGTGTTAAAGGTTATTACCAAAATAATGATTATATGAATTATAACACGCCTTGGGAATAAAATGCTCGCTCCAGTCTATTTCAAAGTATCATTGTCACAAGCGTTTAAATGTGTTTTTGTATAATTGATTTAAACAAAAAATCCCAGAGGCCAGTCGTGGCGCAGGGGCATAAAGTGTGACTGTAAAACCGACTGGTGTGGGTTCGATCTCTACTCGAGGAGATGAAATATTTACTTAAATTTATATTTATATTTCTTCGCTCTGGTGTCGAGGCAAAGCGCGGTGTTGAGTTCTGCCACTCAACACGCAAAGTCTCCAGAATTCGGTAGAAAGTGGGGAACGGAGTGTCTTAACATTAGGTTCCCTCTGCCTATCCTGCTGTGTGCGGGATACAGCGTCAAGCTGACTTTATTTAAAAAATCCCGCAGAGTTTCTGAGGCATTAATCGGTGGTAAGTTATTTGACGTTCAAAAAATGAAACATGTAACTTCTTACTTTGAATAAAATTAATTAATTTTTACTCTAAAATTTTATAATATTAATATATAAGTATATCTACCTTATTTCTATACACTACCATAGGCAACACGAGGCCTAATATATTTGCTCGTTTCCGTATAAAATATACAAATGATCCTCGATAGAAACTTTCACGCTTAATATGCAGAACGTAAAGTTATTTTGAAAGAAGCGCAATTGCTTACTAAGTGGTAACATCATGAATTGCGGCGAAAGTGGAAATTACCTGCAACTTCAAACAAAATCTGATGAAAGTCGAAACTCGCTCGAATAGCGTACTGTTGGAATAAGTTATCTGTTTTAGAGTTTTGTTCGAGCTTTAGAACTTTCTTTTTTTTTAGTTATTTTTTTTTTGAAAGCTAATAATGTTATGAGCTTGTTATGTATTTTTTCTGTAGGCATCTCACAAACCACAGATAGGTACAGCCAAATAGGTATCAAACATTGGGTCGTTATACATTTTCATTCTCTATCCGGTACATCTCAGGGTACTTTGGAAACTAGTGCTAAGGCACTTTGAGTATCGCCATGTTGGGTAACTCAACGGCGAAGTTTATCTCGTTACCAGGGCGAATAAATGAAAATATTAAATATTTAATTTCCTGAAGTGGGAATTGAACCCACAACCTGTCACGCTTACAGTCGCACGCTTGTGTCTTGCGATAATGGTCTCTTTTAATAAACATTTTTTAAAATGTTACTCCACATTTAGGAGATAAATATATTTACCAATACAATACATGTAAAAAATTGGACGTAGCTGAATTTAAAAGAGGCGCAGGTTCGAATTCCGCTATGTTTTAATTCTTATACATTTACTATAGAAAAAATATCCACAGTCTTGTATTGTGGTGAGACGTGCATATATGTCGTTCGTTATTTTATAAAGTAAAGAAAAATAAAAATGTTTTTAGTACAACATAAAGTTTTAGACGAGTGTCTATAAAGTTTGAAATGGTAGTTGAAGAACCTTAGTGTCAGCGTGAATATATAAGTATTGTATTATATTTTTTTGTAAGACTATTAAATATACGTTCCACTCTATTTTGGAATTTTCACTTTAAATTTCTAAATTTGTTAGGATTGTATAGAATTTATTTAGTCAAAGAGATAATTTTAAGCTTTCCCATCGTATTATCATTAATTCCCATTTATAGTTGTCGAAAACATTTTTTAATAATATAGCACCACATAGGACACATATTTTACGTCTATGGGTAAAAGGTAATTTCGTATTCTTGTGTCGTAGCAGGACATCTTCTGACTGCAAAACGCGACAATTGTTGGTTATTTTCCTATCCGGGAGAATAAATTATTTTCTCTTCATCTTATTAATAAGATGAATCGCAGCGTCGAGTTGCGGCACTCAATCCACAGTGTTTAGAAAGTTGAGCGGAAAGTGAAGAATGAAAGCCAGCCAAGAAAGGCTGAATGCTAGGTTCCCCCTTTTCCCTACTCCGCGAGTGAATTTCAAAAATGTAAAAAAAAACTGTTTCATGGACATACTCGAGCGCGTCAGATATTGATATCATTAATTCCCTACGTATTCTTAAAAATGTAAATATGTTAATCTGACTGTTTCCGTGATGGGCGTGGTCGTACGTTAAAAATAAAAAAAAAAACATCGAGCGCGTCAGATTTTCTAAGGGGATGTTAAGTGAACCTGAAAAAAGCTCTTATATAATAATCAGACGGTTTGGATGTGACGCAAGCTCGCAACCATTGTTGGAATGTGATTAAGTCAGATTAAGATATATATGGTTCATCTTCATGCCCTAGACGTGCTATATCATAATCTGACGATTATCTGAAGGGACTTGCTTAATCTGACAATTATTAATATTTTCTTAAATAAATAAAATAAACAAATCTGCTTTACTTTGTATCCCCGCACACAGCAGGGTAGGCAGAGGGAATCTAATGTTAAGACACTCTGTTCCCCACTTTCTGCCAAATTTTGAAGGTATTGAATGTTGAGTGGCAACACTTAACGCCGCCCCGACACCAAAGCGAAGAAATGGAAATATAAATTTAAGTAAATATTTCATCTCCTCCAATGAGGATTGAACCCACAACCAATCGGTTTTACAGTCACACTCAAAAAAATATATAAAATTATAAACTCTAAATATTATATAAAAAATATTACAAGTTTATAAGAAAATAATTGAATTTTTGTTTAGAGAACTGTTAATTTTTTTAGTTTGATTGTCTTATGATTATTTTTTTATGATTCTGATGATGAAGATTCATCGGTAGAATCATCTTCCTCCTCTGACTCGATTTCATCATGTGAGAGGAATATAGGCAACTCGTAACTGCATTAAACTTTATCGATCAATTTTTATTACTTCAGCTTGTGGAATTCGTCAGATTAAATATTTTTCTTAATACTTGAATTATTCCTTTCAAAATAAAAGAAAAATTAGCCACGCTCGAGAATGTCGAGATAACGTTTTTTTTTACAACTTTGTAGCCTTCCCCCTTCTTTACGTCACTCCCAAATTGTCAGATTAGTGGAATATACACGATTTAGCATGTAAGTTACTCTACCTTAATCTGACGCGCTCGAGAATTTCAGATGATTAATTTTTTTTTACTAATCTGATCCTTTAACCTAGACACTCGGCCATATATAATAACTGAGTACGAGGAATCCCCAGTATGTTAATCTGCCGCGCTCGAGTAAATCCCGAAAGTGCCCTCTTCGGCTCCCGTATTAGTTGAAGGTGTAAGCTCTAAGTAGATACTAGCCTATAAAATCTACTATTTATTTTTTCTTTCTGAACATAAAAAACATTATTATACTTTTGAAGTAACGAAGCTGATGATGGCAGTTACTTTAAAATCTGTATTCTTGTATAATAATATTAATTATATTTCATAAAATACCTTCAACCGCAAACTGCACAGTAATTGTGCATGGACGATTGCATATATTCGGAGCAATCGCGCAAAAAGCAACTGTTTTATTCAATTCAATATTATTTTAAATTGTTTGAATGTAAAATTATTCATAAATTAAGAAAAACAGTTTTTTTTTCAATCTATATGTATATACCTACAGGTATCAAATCCCATTTTAAGGTTATTCGTAACGAGTTTTTATAAATAGTGGGCATTATTATTATATGAAAATACCAAATATCAAAACTACAGATTTAAAGACCAGAATATTTAATATTAATTTCAGCTTGATACCTCCACGCGCTCTCTAAATAAATAGTCGTGACAGACGGACAACAAGGTGATCCTATAAAAGTTTCAAATAAAATAAATAAACAAAATCAGCTTCACGCTGTATCCCGCACACAACAGGGTAGGCAGAGGGAACCTAGTGTTAAGACACTCCGTTCCCCACTTCCTGCCGAATTCTGGAGGCATTGCGTGTTGAAGGGCAGAACTCAACGCCGCGCTTAACCTCGAAACCAGAGCGAAGAAATGGAAATATACATTTAAGTAAATATTTCATATAAAAGTTTCGATTTTATCTTTTGAAGTAAGGGATCCTTAAAACAAATAAATGAAAAAAAGTTTTTACGAATCCACGTTTTTTCTTTTTGACACTTAAATTAGACATTGCACAAGCAAATATATGTATATGTATATTCTCCTTTGCATCTAAAATATATTTTAAAATTATTTCGCATTAGAACTTAGTTTCAAAAACGTTATTTAACTTTATCATGACAATATGAGTCTCCAAATTTCTGTGTCAACAATCGTTATGCATATACCCTGTACAAAGGAACATCTGTTTACAAATGCGAAAAGATAAAACCACAGGTATAAATTTAAAGTTATAGGATTTTTTAATTTATAACACATACATGTATCGCTTACATAACAGGGTAGGCAGAAGAACTTGGGAACCTAGTGTTAAGACACTCCGTTCCTATTCAGACACTTTCATTCCCTACTTTCCGCTTGATTCTGGAGGCTTTGCGTGTTGAGTGACGAAACTTAACCTCACGCTTTGCCTCGTTACCAAAGCGAATAAATAAACGTATAAAATATTTCATTTCCTTGTGTAGAAATCGAACCCTTCGCCGCGTTCATAGTCTTACACTTGTTTCCCTGCGTTCCAAAAACTGGTCTGTATATATTATAAAAACATAAAATATTAAATAAAAGATTAATTCCAAAAAACTCCACTAAAACGAAACGTACACGTAGTCCACGTATGTAACTAACTATCTATAGATATCCAGAAGCGAAAGCTTCCACCGGCCTCGACAGTCCATTACCATCCTCGAGCAGCGGGCAATCGGGCGGAAAGCCCCTAATACTATTGAATTAATTAAAACTAGCAGGTACGATATGCAAAATGTGTTTGAGTTGAACAAGTGTATTAAGATCGATCCTTGGTTTATTTGGAAAATGCTATAAATATTCAATTGTGAAGATACTTTTGAGTTTTGTGCGGCTTTTGTGCTGTCCGAGATTATCGATAAGTACCTTTTGTGGCTGCGTTGTTAGAATTCGGAGTACTGTCGAAAATGTACTTTTTGTCTATGGATGGTGTTGTAAATGTTATAGAATATTGAAGCTTTCCAATGTTAATTCGGCGCGGGTTCGAGTCCAGCTACGTTCAAATCTTTGGGAAGAGGAAATTTGTAAAAATCTACCTACAGAGATGCTAACAACATAAATAAGTTGTAACAAGAGTATAAAAATTTTGTACCTTGATGAGAACGTAGGGCTTAGTGCTCAGAGTGCTGGTCGGTTTTCAAGAGGCGCAGGTTCGGGTCCCGCTACGTTCAATATTTTTTACGTTTTCTAAATAAATATAAATCTTTTACTATTTAAAATAGTTTTAGCCTTAAAGATCAGATTGTATAAAATATATTTTTCTTAAAATATACTGGATTTTAAGGAAAATTTCAAAAGATTTTACTAACAAGACCTAAGGATGAGAGCTTCAGCTTACTATCAAACACAAAAATATTCTTGGATATCTAAACTATTTATTTATATATACTTTATTGTACACCACAAATACAAAGCGAGCAAAGTCACAACTTATATTTAGTAAATGCACATAACATTGTGTGAAGCACAAAAGGCGGTCTTATTGCTTATTAGCGATTTCTTCCAGATAACCTTGAGGTTAGGAGATATAAAATTAAAAATATATAGTGGGTGGTGTAAATAAACATACATACCTAAATAATATTCTATCCTAATACATAAATTAAATACACAAATATTTATATTATAGTGCAATATATAAGGTAATATAATATACTAATACATAATTCTATATAATATATGTTGATGTCATATAATTACTCGATACTATTTCTGTGAAACACGAATAAATTTCACGCTAACCAAAGAAATCCTTAAGTTTAACAAGTGTTCTTGTTTTTTGTAACTTTTTATTATAATTTTGTAGACGTTTGAAATATTCACAGATATATAGTTGGCAAAAGTAAGTTAATATTACATTTAAAAATTATTAAATTAAATTAAAATAAAACAAACAGGGCAATTTAATTTTTTACCATTTTATATTATACATAATGTTACGGAACGCTTCACTTGCGATTCCGACTGGGAACGCACGGCACGAGGCCGTTTCTTTATATTTTTAAAACTCTTTTTGACTTTCGTATCTTTTAAGGAAAAAAGGAATCCTTATAAAAAAAGGAATCCCTTTAAGATCACTTTGTTGTTCGTCTGACTGTCTGTTTGTGTGTCTGTCAAGAGCCCCACAATTTCCTGATAAAAAAGTATGTATTTCTACATTTACTTAAAATAAAGATATGGCCGTTTATGTATGAAAAACGCGTATTTCAACGCTATGAAGGAAATCTAAATTAAAAGGAACTTCCGGTTGACCTAGAATTTGGCAGCTGCTAGCATCTATAGGTAGTAAGTACTTATTTAGGAAAAAAAAACTGAAAACTATACATTTCTTGCTAAATCAGTAGTATCAGACGAAAGGGCTCTGCCTAATCCAAGCTTAAATTTTAGAAAAAAGCTCGAGATCTCCTATTTTTGTATAGAGCCCTTGGTGTACGGACCCGATTGTGCTTGTCTTGTCGCGTTTTTTCTTTATTATGAAAAGAATCATATGCTTAGTTATATATTTCTTACTTGAATAATTGATGAATACATGATGAATTCAACGCGTTATCAAAGCGCACATCAATCACTGGACAGAATTAATTACCTTTCTAATCACGAATACGATAGTTTTCAGTGCAATGTTTAATTGTTTTATTTAATCCGTCAGTCTGAATATATTTAGTGGATTTTAGCTAATAGTTTAGTGGGAAAGTCTAATTTGTATTTTAGTTATAGCATCTAGAGATTCTAGGTTCAATGTCTGTTTAACAGAATCTTTGTTATGCACATATAATATAGATAAATATTAATTATTTATGAATACAACATCATAACTCAACACAAAATACTTCCAGAATTCGGCGGCAAATAGGGAACGGAAATGTTTTCGAATTGGATCAAAGTCTCTTAAGAAGAGGTGCCCAGGCTCCGTTTGGTTAAAGCTAAAAAAAATTACCCTTTGTCTAAAGCAATTTTTTTTCCAAAAACATAGTATTTTTAATTTTAATAGATTTTAATGGAATTATAGATTTTTTTATATATTATAGTTTTCATCAAAATAACCAAATCATAAGTAAAAATTCCTCAAAACATACCTTATTTAAAATATACAATAAGAAAAGATATAGTCTCTACCTTTCATGCAACAAATGAAGACCAATAAAGATTCCACCGGTATTTGCAATAGTGAACACTAAAACAAAACAACTTAATAACCACTGTGTTGAGTAATCAAATAATAAATGACTATATTAATAGTACTCCGGATACAAAATCGTTAGAGCATAAACGAAATTATATGCCAATACATAATTACAAAGCAACTCGCGAACAATAGACAACTGTGGACAACTACTTTGTACCAAGTTTGTTGCACTCCATCGTACTCGAGGGCCCCAATTTATATATTTCATATAGACATCTAGAAATTCTCAAGCAGTTTCTGGAGTGGCCTCCTTTTGTATTCACACAGCGCTCAGCCAGTATAAGAATGCGAATCTAATATAGAGTGGAATTTTGTTGTGAATTTTATAAATTGCTTAGGCTTATCGCGGGTAGCTTCTAAGAATGTGACGGCGCGCCGTAAGCAATTATTTGGGGATTACGTTAACTATGTTGGTGTTGTCTTTGATAAGCCTGATTGTGTGCGAAAAGGTGAGAAACAAAAAAAATTGAACAATTTCACACGTTTTCTCGAATAAAACAAATTAAGCAGCGGGAATCTAGTGTTATAAAATTTTTCTTATATTCCACTCAAAATGGCCTTGCGTACTGTGATTTGTCCATAACTTGATATATTTTTAAACATCCTATACATAAAAAATACATGTATCTTGGTTGTAGATAGTACTTACTATCTACAACCAAAAAAAAACAATAAAATATTTTTTATTGAAACATACTTTATATGAGTTAATCAATTTATAGTGCATTAAACGTCGAGTTGAAACCGACTCGTGTTTGACAAAGTGCCATAGCCGCAGGACATCCGTGTTTACTGCCCAACGTCTTGCTGGGGGTAAATATAGGAAATCTTATCGGAAATGCACTTGTGTCCATTTCACCATGGAAAATTGAGTTTGCTGGACTAGTATTAAAAGGGGGTCGTCGTGCCGCAGCAGCTAAGCGTCTGACGTCTGTTGTAGGTTTGAATCCCATTTGAACAAATTAATTGTCCTATTTTTCTCTCTGGAAAAATGGCAAAGCGCGGCGTTGAGTTCTGCCACTCAACATTCAATATTTCGAAATTCAACGGAAAGGGGGGAACGGAAGTGTCCTAATCATGTCATTACCGGAGTTCCTCATTATTTTTTTAGGTTCCCTCTGCCTATCCTAATATATGCGGGATAAAGCGTGATTCTATTCAAAAAGCTTTAGATTGTAGAGAAAGGTGTAAAATGTTTATTAACCGACTTCAAAAAGAAGGAGGTTATCAATTCGACTGTATTTTTTTATGTTTGTTACCTCAGAACTTTTTACTGGGTGAACCGATTTTGATGATTCTTTTTTTTATTTGAAAGCTAGTGCTTCTCGTGTCCCATTTTAATTTGATCCATATCTGATGATGATATCCATGAGAAAATCACGTAAATGTTAAATTTGCATTAAGTATGTGCGCGACAAATGGACGAATAACTCAATATTCCACTGTCCGATTTTAATGATTTTTTTTTATTGGAAAGAATGAATACACTTCAAGGATAATTTAATGAAAATTTGGTTAGGTTCTGATAATGAAAACCTTAACAAAGTAACGAAACTCTTCAATTTTTAGGACCAAATATAGGATACTCGGGTGCATTTTTAAGATTTATCCAGTTATTTAAGTCACCTACCATAAAGACTTTATTGTCAAGTATTTGAACATGATGATGGTCAGTTGTATTCCTTAATGGTTTTTGAATAAGAGTTTGATCTATCTGTTGCAGGCAGAATATCTAACTGTTTGCATTGCGACATGAGGCAAGAACAAGAAACAGAAAATGTAATAATTACATTGTATAGCACTGAAACCGATAGAAAAATAAAATAAATGAATTTTTAACAAAAACAAAAACCGACTTCAAACAACGAACTAAAAAGTAAAAAATAATTTTACATAATAGTAAATGTACTTTGATTTTATTAAACAAAAATAATTTAAAAAATTAAAAATTAAATTAAATCATATTTTATAATTTTGAATTCGGTGTCAAGCTAAAGCTACAACAACCTTACTACAATATCAAATTACTAAGCCCGTTTGTTTTAATTGGCACCGACTTCAAAATTATAAAATATTTTTTAAATTATTTTTATTTAACAAAATCAAAGTACGTTTAACATTATGTAAAATTATTTTTTACTTTTTAGTTCGTTGTTTGAAGTTCGGTTTTTCTTTTTGTTAAAAATTCATTTATTTTACTTTACAAGCATCATCGTGACGTGAATTATCGGGGGATTCTGTTGAGCGGATATCGACGCCGCGGTTTGCCTTGTTACGAGAACGAGGAAATGAAAATATTAAATATTTCCCACAGTAGCGAATCGAACTCACAACCGTCGCGTTCACAGTCCAACGTTTGTATAGGGGTACAAACAGGGGCACAAGTAAAATTCACGAATAAAAAGAAATACTGATATATTGACAACAAAAAAGGAAATATAAATATTTTTTAAGGTTTAAAATTATTTTTAACAAGCATGACTTTATATTCTTTCTTATTCCTTATGAAACTAAAATTTTCCACTTCACTATGAAACATCGAATAAAGTGCTAAAGGATATAAAAAAAGCGACTATTTAAACCAAATTCTTTTCTTGATACAGACTGACATGAACTTTTACATTTTACATTTGAAATGGAAAAAAGAGGTTAAATACTGTCTCGACATATTCATTGTTGGAATTCATTTGAAAAGCTTTCGAAAATCCTTAGTATTTTGCTCCAATTGGCTTGCATGCCTCTTTGCACCAATTGTAGAGATCCTTACATTATTGTATAAGACATTTTATAATATCCGTATTACTGGATATCTCTTAAAGGCTCATCCTTATGAACTTTGATTGAATGTAACTTAATGAGATGCTTTAGTACTTATTGTATGTTTGATTTTATTTTAAGAGATTTTTTTAATTTATTTATCTATTGGATTTGATTTGATTTGTAAGTCTGATTGTCTGATTATTAGAAAAATTAAAACTAAAATTTGGGATTGAAACAAACAAATCGATTATCAATAATAATATTATTTTAATAGACGAAAAAATCATAAACTCAAGTATACACTCTCCCTCCAAAATTCAAAACGAGAAACGTCGAATATTTTCTTATTTAATCCACTTTAAGAGCCGTCACTCTCATTCCGTTATAAAATGTTCTATAAAATGTGAGCCAAAAGCTATTATTGAGAAATATGTCTGTCTGTCCATTACATTAGTTGAAAGCACAAATTCAGTTGTTAATACTTGTATTTTGAAAAAAATGTATACGAAACGATCGGCCTTGATTTCCACCACTCAACACATAATGCTTTCAGAATTAGATGGAATGGAAATGGTGTGTCTTACCACTAGGTTTGTGTTGCCTACCTTGCTTTATGCTGTATATCCCATACAGCGTGAAACCGAGAGAGAAAAATGTATACGATATATTATTTTTAAGATTTATCGTAAGTAATGTAAAAATGGCCAATATTTCGAGAATGGTGCAACTTCTTATCATGTAAAGCATATGGGATAAAAATAGTTAAAAATAACAAATATTAACGATCAATCTATTAACATATAAACAAAACGTTTTACAAAAACAACCAAGTATCAAATTTCATTCTCCATCCTTCACGAGCTGTGAAGAAAAAGTTGCGGCGGTTGGTTGGACGGAAAACGAAGAATAGATTGTCTAAATACTAGACTCCCTCTGTCAACCCTGCGGGATATAGCTTGAAACAACATCTCTGAAGCGCACGTTAATTGTTGAAATGCTAGCCATATCTACTGTTTTTTTCTTTCAGAATATAAGAACAATAAATTTATTTAATTTAACTTATTGTTTTTACTTTTGATGTAACGAAGCTGATGATGGCAGTTATTTTAAAATCTGTATTCTTGTATAATAATATTAATTACATTTCATAAAACACCTTCAACCGCAAACTGTCGCCCAGTAATTGTGCATGGACGATTGCATATATTCGAGGCAATCGCGCAAAAAGCAACTGTTTTATTCAATTCATTGTTATTTTAACTTGTATGAATGTAAAATTATACAGAAATTGTGAAAATTGTTAAAATTCCTTTTTTTATAAGTATTAAATTAAGTTGTTTCTTGTCAAGTTTTTCACAAATGGGTATTATTATGAAAATACCAAGTTTAAATAACTCAGTTTCACGGGAAGTATCCTGTAGGTGATGCATAAATATTCGTATTATTCGTTTGTGTTGACTTAGAAATTTGTTATTTTTGTGCTCTTATTGACCAGACCTTATATATATTTAATATTAATTTCCACCTGGTCTAGAGATAAATGGTCCTGATATACAGACAGACAACAAAGTGATCCTATAAAAGTTGCGATTCTATCTTTTGAGGTAAGGAACCCTAAAAATAAATAAATGAAAATAATGAAGTAAAAAATATAATATATTATAATAACTATTTACGTTTTTAACAAATCCATATTTTTTCTTCTTGACACCTCAATTAAACAATGTGTATGCATAAATTTATAAATATATATTTATATTCTCATTTGCATCTAAAATAAATTTTAAAATTAGTGTTTGAAATTTCCCAAAGTATGTCGTATAAAAACTTAGTTTCCAAAACGTTATACAACTTCATCATAACAATATGAGTCTCTAAATTTCCGTGTTAACAATCGTTATGCATATACTAAAAAGCAACATCTATTTTCTAATGCGAAAATATAAAACAACAGGTATAAATTTAAAATTATAAGACTAGTTTTTTAGCTTCATGCTGTATGTCATATATGGCAGAGAAATTTAGGAACTTAGTGTTAAGACATTCAGTTCCCCACTTTCTAAGGTAAATTTATCGGCCCCGGCAGTCCATTACTATCCTCAACCAGCTGACTATCGGGCAGAAAGCTTCTAATACTATTGAATTAATTAAAACTAGAAGGTACGATATGCAAAATGTGTTTGAGTTGAACTAGTGTAATAAGTTCAATCCTTGGTTTATTTGAAAAACACTATAAATATTCAATTGTGAAGATACTTTTGAGCTTTGCACGGCTTTTGTTCGGTCCGAGATCATGGAACCTTGGAAGTATCTTTTGTGGCTGCGTTGTTAGAATTTGGAGTACTGATGAGAATGTTCTTTTTTTAATGGACGGCGTTGTAAATGTTGTAGAATATTAAAGCTTTTGAATGTTAATTTCTTGAATATAAATCTAAATATTTTTTCGGAAAATATTTGAAAATTGGAACGTAGCAGGATTTCAATTAAGTAGAGTTTATATTCCCTGAACCTTGGAATCCAATGTTAACTTCGTTCCCATTGATATAATTATGCTCCTTCCTTTCCGCCTAATTCTGGAGATATTGCGTGTTAAATAGCGGAACTCAACGCCACGCTTCATTTCCTTCATTACTACAGCGAGCGAAGAAATGAAAATTTTAAATAATTAATTCTCTCGAGTAGGAACCGAATCCGCATCTTGTCGCACTTACAGTCGCACGCTTTTGCACAAATATATAATTTTACTTCTTACATAAAATTAAGGTTATGGTCCAACCCTTCATTGGTAAAGATTGTGATCAACCTGACCATTCAGTTTATTAGGACTTGAATAAAGGTGAACTGGCAGAGTAGTGGGAGGGCAACGCAAACTATCTGAGGTTACCTTCGATTTATTTGAAAATTAGCCTTTGGAACTCCACAAGGATCTTATTTGAATGAAATGCTCTAAAATTTAGTGTTTTGTGGGTAGTAATGACTATTTGGTAATCGTAGTGGTATATTTTCTTGTAATCAAAAATAAATTATTTAAATGTATTTTTTTGCTGTAAAATATAATAAAGAAAGTAGTATAATTTAAACGTTGAGTAATTGATAGAAATTACGAAGAAAAACAAATTTTAAGAAATAATTAGAGACCATCGAAAACTAAATAAAATAATGAACTCCAAAAACTAGCAGTCCCAGTCATTGACTTTACATAAAAAGATAAAGTGGGAACTAAAGTTCTTTAATTTGATAATATATGAAAAATAGCAAATCTTTTAAAATTCATTAATATATAATGAACTAATATTTTTTTCTATTTAATCTACTTTCTACACAATAGAGTGCAAATATTTCTCGTAACTTCTTTGGTATTACCCACAAATTTTATCCACTTTTTGAAAATTATATATGTATATAGCTTACGAAACCCTAGTGCCTCATTTTATCGTTTTTCTATAGGTTATAATTATAACATATGCATGGGTAGAGTCACGTTAACGCAACGAAGGCTGAAGATCGCTCTCAAGAATGATCGTTGTGTCATGCACACTACGTACGTATATATGTATTAGTTATTTCTAGCAAGCTGGGGAAACTGCAGGTGAATTTAGTTAAAAAGGACTCACAATTATCACTTGTACCAACTCACAATTATCACTTGTACCAACATTTCCCCACTTCGACATAACAGACCCTATTAGATAGATCTAATAATTCTAACTACTCAATGAAATAAGCCTAATAGTCAATAAGAATTCCTCTGTTCAGCTCAGTAGGTTGACCGGCGAAGAATTTGCACTAAATTGTCTAAGGCGTTACGTTAAACGATGGTTTAAGATCTTAACCGAGCTTTAAAAGCCGTTAGGAGATGTTTATTTGTGCTACGTGACCGACCAAACATTATTTTTGTTCTGTGAATTTATTTCCGGAATCTAGTGATAGATCTAGTTGGTAGGCTATGAACTGAGAAGCAATTTGCTGTATGTAACACGTACTTGTGTTGCACTGTATGAATGTTCTTATGTTCAAGGAATATTTACTTTCTCGTTACTTAAAAGCGAACCATTTACAGGATCACTTTGTTGTTTATCTGTCCGTCTATGAAAACCATTTATCTCAAGATTGCGAGAAGGTATTAAGCTAATTAATATCAAATAGTCAAGTCTATGGTCTCTTAAAGCGCACAAAAAATTATGCTTCTAAGTCAACGTCATCAAAAGCCGTTTGCCGTGTAGAGTGGCCTAGAATAGGATCATCCTGGTACTGGTGGTGTAGTAAGAGGCGACTTAAGTACGTGTGGTAGAGTCATGTCGCCAGTAATGGCAACACGCATGGGCAGACGCGACCGGATCATCACCACTCCCGTTTTTTAAAACCGGCGTTAAGTAGTGAGTTCATGCCACTGCGTTTCGCATCAGGTAATGCCGGCGCCCAAACCATCTTACAGGCAGGCAACGCACCTGTAGCTCCTCTGGTTTTGCACGGGATCGTAGGCGGCGGTAATCACTTACCATCAGGTGACCCGAACGCTCGTTTGCCTTGTCTTTTCCATAAAAAAAAGATTCGAGCATTTATACATCGTTGTTGCTGCATTTTGTATGATATTCGCCGCGTACGGGTCACCTGATGCTAAGTGATCATCGCCGCCCACGACCCGGTGTATCATCAGAGGAGCTACAGGTATGTTGCCGGTCTTTAAAGTGGACTGATACTAGGCGCGGCTATAAGAGGAGTGTTTTGGAAGACTGACGATACGACAAATGGGTTTTTTTTGTGGTTAACGCGCATACTTGTGTCTTCTTGGGATTGAATTGAATCAAGTTCCTTTCACCCCATGAGGAAACATTCCCGAGGGATGCCTCAACTGAAGACACAAGTTTAATTCGGCACTGGTCGACGTTGTATGCGATCAAATGGATCAAGATGATACTGGGGTGCACTAGCCTACAGATAAGAACAATACTCCTTATGAGGCCGAACCGGGGCCCTAAACAAGGCTAATCGGTGTTTTGGCGTTAGGTACTGTCTTGCTCTGCTGATGATCCACAGTCTCATTGAGGCCAATTTGATCTTATTTCGAGATTTCTTTTATGGAAAAAAGCAAGACAAACGAGCGTACGGGTCACATGATGGTAAGTGATCACTGCCGCCCACTACTCCGTGTAATATCAGAGGAGCTACAGATGCATTATCTTTAAGGTATGCGCTTTTTGAAGGTACCCAGGTAGTATCGACTTGGAAACACTGCCGCCGTGAATTTACTTTAAAATCTGAAAATCGTTATATTTGAACTAACCTTTATTACACTTTGTTCAAGTGTCAATAGTTCCCATAGTCCTGTTAAATTAAATCCGGTAAACCAGTCATAATTCGTTCTCAGTCCAATCTTGTATGAGAATATTAAAAAATTAATACATTTTAAATGATTTAAGATCATAGATGGTAAAAAATTTAGAAAATGCGTACAAATATACTGGCTTTTAAAGAAAATACCGAAAAGTCTTTACTAACAAGAACTACGGATGAGAGCTTTAGTTTACTATCCAACACACCAATATTCTTGGATATCTAGACTATTTCTGTGAAACGCGAATAAATTTCACCCTTACCAAGGAAATACTCATGTTTAAGAAGTGTTCTTGTTTTTTGTAACTTTTTATTATGGTTTTGTAGATGTTTGAAATATTCGCAGATGTGTATTAAGTCAGATATATATTAAGTTATAATATATAATTTAAAAAAAATACAATTAAATTAAAATAAAACAAACATTTGAGGGCAACATTTTTTTACCCATTTTTTACTCCATGTTACGGAACACTTCGGATTCTGACTCGCACTAGGCCTTTCTTTAAATTTGTAAGATTTTTTTATTACGAAAAGTATGATATGCTTAGTTATGTACTTCTTACTTGAATAATTGATGAATATATGACGAATTCGACGCGACAACAAAGCGCGCGTCAATCACTGGACAAAATTAATTACTTTTCTAAATAATCACGAATACGATAGCTTTCAGTGCAATGTTTACTCGCTTTCTTGAATCGGTCAGACTAAATATATTTAGTGGATTATACCTAATACTTTAGTGGGACAGTCTAATTTGTATTTTAGTTATAGCATCTGGAGATTCTAGGTTCAAATTCCATTTAATAGAATCTTTGTTATGAACATATAATATAGATAAATATTATTTATTCTTGAAAATAACACCATCACTCAATACTAAATACCTCTAAAATTCGGCGGAAAATGGGGAACGGAAATGTCTTAATCGGATCAAAGTGTCTTAACAAGCGGTTCCCAGGTTCCGTTTGGTTAAAGCTAAAAAAAATTTTCCATCTGCCTAAAGCATTAATAGATTGTAATGGAATTATAAAAATGTTTTATGTAGTTTTCATCAATATAACCAAATCATAAGTAAAAACTCCTCAAAACATACCTTATTTAAAATATGCAATAAGAAAAGATATAGTCTCTGCCTTTTAAAGCTACAAATGAAGACCAACAATAATTCCACCGGGATTCGCGATAGTAACCACTGAAACAAAACAACTTAATAACCACTATGTTGAGTAATCAAATAATAAATGACTATATTAATAATACTCCGGATACAAAATCGTTAGAGCATAAACGAAATTATATGCCAATAATAAAAACATAATTACTAAGCAACTCGCGAACAATAGACAACTGTGGACAACTACTTTGTACCAAGTTTGTTGCACTCCATCGTACTCGAGGGCCCCAATTTATATATTTCATATAGACATCTAGAAATTCTCAAGCAGTTTCTGGAGTGGCCTCCTTTTGTATTCACACAGCGCTCAGTCAGTATAAGAATGCGAATCTAATATAGAGTGGAATTTTGTTGTGAATTTTACAAATTGCTTAGGCTTATCGCGGGTAGCTTCTAAGAATGTGACGGCGCGCCGTAAGCAATTATTTGGAGATTACGTTAACTATGTTGGTGTTGTTGTTGATAAGCCTGATTGTGTGCGAGAAGGTGAGAAACAAATAAAAATTGAACAATTTCACGCGTTTTCTTGAATAAAACAGGTTAAGCAGCAGGAATTTAGTGTTATAACACTTTATGTTTCACTTTCCATATAGTTATCAAAACATTTCATGATGTAGGAGTACACTAAGAGAGAATTTCCCGAAATTCCTCCAGAAACGTAAAATAACAGGATTTTACACTTTATAGTCCACTCAAACGGCCTCACGTGCTGTGATTTGTCCATAACTTTATATTTTTTAAACATATTATACATAAAAAATACATGTGTCCTTGATTGAAGATAGTAATTACTTTCTACAACCAAAATACGAAGGCCAAAAAAGATTCTAGTACAGTAAATGCTATCTACAACCAAATAAAAAAACAATAAAATATTTTTTATTGAAACATACATTATATGAGTTAAACAATTTATAGTGCACTAAAGGCCGAGTTGAAACCGATTCGTGTTTGACAAAGTACCATAGCCGCAGGACATGCGTGTTTACTTCCCAACGTCTTGCTGGGGGTAAATATAGGAAATCTTATCGGAAATGTACTTGTGTCCATTTGACCATGGACAATTGAGTTTGCTGGACTAGTATTAAAAGGGGGCCATCGTCTATATCATATAAGCGTCTGACTGTTGTAGGTTTGAATCCCATTTGAACGAATGAATTTTATTTTTGAAATTCAACAGAAAAGGGGGAACGAAAGTGTCCTAATCGTATCTTTACCGGAGTTCCCTTCCAGAGTCACTCTCATTCCGTTATAAAATATTCTATAAAATGTAAGCCAAAACTATTATTGAGAAATATGTCTGTCTGTCCATTACATTAGTTAAAAGCACTTGCGTATACTGTAGGTGATTGGCTAACTGTATAGGACACATTGGGTAGGTCTAAGATTGTGAAACTATGTAATTTGCACTCACGACAGTAGTGGAAATTGTTTTGTTAAATCAAAATTAAATTAAATCAGCTTCACGTTGTATCCCGCACACAGCAGGGTAGGCAGAGGGAATCCAGTGTTAAGACACTCCCGTTCCCCACTTTCTGCCGAATTCTGGAGGCATTGCGTGTTGAGTGGCAGAACTCAACGCCGCGCTTAACCTCGACACCAGAGCGAAGAAATGGAAATATAAATTTAAGTAAATATTTCATCTCCTCGAGTGGGGATCGAACCCACAACCAGTCGGTTTTACAGTCACATCTCGTGCCGCTGCGCCACGACCGGCCTCAAATTGTTTTGTTTATTTGTCATATCTCGTCTTTATTATATTTGAAAGATGGTAATAATATTTACTTATATGTATTAGATGGGATGAGAAAGTATGTATTAAATTTAATCAAATTCGGTTGTTGATACTTGTATTTTGAAAAAAAATGTATACAAAACAATCGGCGCTGATTTCCACCACACAACACACAATGTTTACAGAATTAGGTTGAATGGGAACGGTGTGTCTTACTACTAGGTTCGGAAGAACTCTCTGCCTACCTTGCTTTATGCGGTATAACAGCATGAAATTGAGAGAAAAATGTATACGATATATAATTTTTAAAATTTATCGTAATATAAAAATGGCCAATATTTCGAAAATGATGCAACTTCTTATCATGTTATATGGGATAGAAATAGTTAAAAATAACAAATATTAACGATCAGTCTATAACATATAAACAAAACGTTTTACAAAAACAATCAAGTATCATATTTCGACATTCCCCATCCTTCACGAGCTGTGAAGAAAATCCCAAATGGAATCCGCAATATGCCACAAGAAAATATATATACTCCAAAACGCGGCCAAGTAAATACGGATGTGGGTATGTTTGTAAAGAACTCAGCGGACCTGAGTGTGGTACAATCAGACATATGCATTATGCATGAAACCGCCCTGAGGCGACATATGCTTAGAAAGTTCCCGTAGATTATTAATATTTGTACGACATCAAATTTTGATTAGGAAAAGTTTGGGTAATGGATTTGAGTTGTGTACTTGTTACTGTTTCGTCTCTTGATATAGTGGTGAGGTGAGTTGTGGCCGGAAATTTTACTTTGTTTTGTATGGTAATGTTGTGAACGTTACACAAATAACTAGCTAGACCCGAACTATGTGTCCCTGTATGCTATTATTAAGTTATTATAAATATATTGAGACCAGTCGTGGCGCAGCGGCACGAAGTGTGACTGTAAAACCGACTGGTTGTGGGTTCGATCCCCACTCGAGGAGATGAAATATTTACTTAAATTTATATTTCCATTTCTTCGCTCTGGTGTCGAGGTTTAGCGCGGCGTTTAGTTCTGCCACTCAACACGCAATACCTCCAGAATTCGGCAGAAAGTGGGGAACGGAGTGTCTTAACACCAGGTTCCCTCTGCCTACCCTGCTGTGTGCGGGATACAGCGTGAAGCTGACTTTGATTTATTTATTTTTATAAATATATTAATTAAAAATAAAAAAAAATGCAAAGAGCATGACAAGAAAAAAGTTATTTTTAAACTGCTACAAACGTTAAAAAAAGTAATTACTAATAATTTTTATTCCATAAAGCGTAGTCCTAAGTTTTACCGTTTTTGTGATATTAGCCACTTGTATTTTACTTTCTATAGACCTTAAGAATCGTTTCATCATATATCGTTTCATCATAATCTGAGACCAGTCGTGGCGCATAGCATGTAAACGTAACAGGCTGCGGGCTTGATCCCCACTCGATGAATATTAAATAAAATATCAAATATTTTCGTTTCTTAGCTCTAATGTCGAGGCAAAGTGGGGCGTTGAGTTCCGCCACTCAACACGCAATGCTTCCAGAATTCAATGGAAAGTGAGGAGTGGAATATCTTAACACTATGACGTCCTCTGCCTACATATGTACATGTGGGATACGATTGCGTGAAGCTAAAAAATAAACATCATTTAATAAAATCTATAGGTTTTTATCCCAACTAATACGTATAAGTTAATATTATTACCACCTTTTAAACATAAGCAAGATTAGACAACAATTTGCACTATTATCGTGATTGCAAATGACATAGTTTCACAGTCTCAGACTTTCCTATTGTGTCCAATACAGTTAGCCAATGAGTTACAGTACAAGCGAACGCTTTTAACTAATTCAATGGACAGACAGACATATTTCTCAATAATAACTCTTGGTTCACATTTCATAGAACATTTTATAACAGAACAACGACGGTGACGGCTCTTAAAGTGGATTAAATCTTGGATAAGCAAAAAGAGTTTATGTTTCTATCTTGTTTATTGAAATTATATTATTATTGAATAATAACAAGAGACTGTGGCCCAGGGGCATAAGGGTGTGACTGTAACGCGATGGTTGTGGGTTAAATCCCCACTCGAGGAAATGAAATATTTATCTAAATTTATATTTCCATTTCTTCGGTGTCGAGGCAAAGACGGGCGTTGAGTTCCGCCACTCAACACGCAATGCCTCCGAAATTCGGCGGGAAGTGGGGAACGGAGTGTCTTAACACTAGTTTCCTACTGCCTACTCTGCTGTGTGCGGGATAGAGCATGAAGCTGATTTATTTAAATATTTCTCTCAAAGTAAAACCAAACATACAATAAGTATAATTAATAATAGTACTTATACTATAACATCACATTCAATCAAAGTTCACAAGGATGAGCCTTTAAGAGATATCCAGTAATACGGATATTATAAAATGTCTTATACAATAATGTAAGGATCTCAACAATTGGTGCAAAGAGGCATGCAAGCCAATTGGAGCAAAATACTAAGGATTTTCGAAAGCTTTTCAAATGAATTCCAACAATGAATATGTCGAGACAGTATTTAACCTCTTTTTTCCATTTCAAACGTAAAATGTAAAAGTTCATGTCAGTCTGTATCAAGAAAAGAATTTCGTTTAAATAGTCGCTTTTTTTATATCCTTTAGCACTTTATTCGATGTTTCATAGTGAAGTGAAAAATTTAAGTTTCATAAGGAATGAGAAGATAAAGTCGTGCTTGTTAAAAATAATTTTAAAGCTTTAAAAATAATTCATCTTTCCTTTTTTGCTGTGAATATATTAATTATTTTTTGTTTTTTTCTTCATGAACTTTAATAATGCACGAGCGGCAGAAGCGTTGATGTGTGAACGCAACGGTTGTGGGTTCGATTCCCACTCGCGGAAATAAAAGTTTTTATAGTTCACTTCTTCGCTTTAGTAACGAGACAAAGTGAGGCGTTGAATTTCCACTTAACACACAATAATATCTCGATAATTTGCGTCACGATGGTCCTTGTCAAAAAGAAAATCGTGAAAATTTATTAGAAATAAAGTTTTTTTTTATCTTCATGGTGTAGCACATAGCACGGTAGCCAAAGTAAATTTGTGAAACTATTGATGGACTCCGTTCCTATTAAGACACTTCCGTTCCTCACTTTCTACCGAATGTAGAAACATTTACAGCAGTTTGAGTAGTGGAACTCTACGCCACGATTTTCTTATTACCAGATAGAAAAATTTTAACTTTATTTATTCAAATGTGATTTAAACCCACAACCAGTGGCATTTACAGTCAAAATAGTAACCGCTGCACTACGACTGCCCCCTTTATTACTGACTAGTCAACAGCAAACTCAATTTTCCATGGTCAAATGGACACAAACGCATTTCCGATAAGATTTCCTATATTTACCCCCAGCAAGACGTTGGGAAGTAAACACGGATGTCCTGCGGCTATGGCACTTTGTCAAACACGAGTCGGTTTCAAGTTCAACTCCACGTTTAGTGCACTATAAATTGATTAACTCATATATGTATGTTTCAATAAAAAATATTTTTTGTTTTTTTGGTCGTAGATAGTAAGTACTATCTACAACCAACATACTCGTACATGTATTTTTTATGTATAAGAAGTTTAAAAATATATCAAATTATGGAGAAATCGCAGCACGCAAAGCCATTTGCGTGGACTATAAAATGTAAAATCCTGTTCGTTTACGTTTCTGGACGAATTTCGGGAAATCCTCTCTTAGTGCGCTCCTACATCCTGGAATGTCTTGATAACTATATGGAAAATGAAACATGGAGTGTTATAACACTAGATTCTCGCTGCTTAACCTGTTTCATTCGAGGAATTGTTCAATTTTTGTTTGCTTCTCACCTTCTCGTGCACAATCAGGCTTATCAACGACAACGCCAACATAGTTAACGTAATCCCCAAATAATTGCTGCGCGCCGTCACATTCTTAGAAGCTACCCGCGATAATCCTAAGCAAATTGTCAAATTCACAACAAAATTCCACTCTATATTAGATTCGCATTCTTATACTGGCTGAGCGCTGTGTGAATACAAAAGGAGGCCACTCCAGAAACTGCTTGAGAATTTCTAGATGTCTATATGAAATATATAAATTGGGGCCCTCGAGTATAATGGAGTGCAACAAACTTGGTACAAAGTAGTTGTCCACAGTTGTGTATTGTTCGCGAGTTGCTTTGTAATTATGTATTGGCATATAATTTCGTTTATGCTCTAGCGAATTTGTATCCGGAGTATTATAAATAAATGACTATATTAATAATAATATAGTCATTTATTAGTTTATTACTCAACATAGTGGCTATGTTGTTTTATATAAGTGGGTCCTACCGCGAATCTCGGTGGAATTTTATCGGCCTTCGTATATCGCATAAAAGGTGAAGACTGTATTCCACATCTTTTCTTATTTCATATTTTAAATATGGTACATTTTGAAGAATTTATTTTTAGAATGAAGTGAAGCTGATAAAAAAAACTTTCCGCCAAATTTATCAATGTTACTCAACATTGCGGCGGTGTTCTTACCAAAAATATTTAATAATTATCTATATATGTTGATAACAAACATTCAAATATTTTGACTTTGTACCCAGAATTTTTAGATGTTATATACAAGTAAACTACAAATAAGTATTTCCCACTAAATTATTAGCTAAAATCCACTAAATATATTCAGACTGACCGATTAAATAAAGCGAGTAAACATTGCACTGAAAGCTATCGTATTCGTGATTAGAAAGGTAATTAATTTTGTCCAGTGATTGACGCGCGCTTTGATGACGCGTCGAATTCATCATGTATTCATCAATTATTCAGCAATAAATACATAAATAACTAAGTATATCATATTAATCACAATAAAAAAACCTTTGGAAATAAAAACTAGGCAAGTGCGAGTCGGAATCACGCACATAGAATTCTGTATTCCCTTATCTATAAAAACGCCACTATACATACCGTTATCTATAAAAGTATTGTGTATAATATATATTTTTCGTGGCGTTGAGTTCTGCCACTTAAGACGCAATACCTCCAGAATTCGGCAGAAAGTGGGGAACGGAGTGTCTTACANTATATATATATATATATATATATATATATATATATATATATATATTGGGAACTCTTGTTATTATCAAAATTCTGAAAAATCACGTGTGTTCTATGGAATCACCCTTAAACATTTATTGTATACAACAGAAATACATGATTTATAAAAAAATAAACTATCTAGCACAATCATCTGCTACAGTCTGGGTTCAATCTCTACCTAGAGGAATGATTTATTTTTTACATTGTTTCGCTCTGGTAGACACAGCGCAGCACTAAACATGCAATGTCTTGAATTCTGTCTGAAGACGGACAACGTAGTGTTATGATCTTAGTTTTTCTCAATCTATCCAACCACTACATGCTGAATAAAATATTGAGCTAAGCAAAATATAGTCTATACTTTTACATATAATAATTACAATATGAGTTTTTTATTTTAATTTGGAGTATTAATTATAATACCATTTAGAGGCCAGTCGTGGCGCAGGGGCACAAATTGTGACTGTAAAATCTACTTTTTGGGTTCGATCCCCAGTCGAGGAAATGAAATATTTATTTACATTTATATTTTCGATTCTTCGCTCTGGCGTTGAGGCAAAGCGCGGCGCTGATTTGCACCACTCAATACGTAATGTCGCCAGAACTCGGCGGAAAGTGGGGAACGGAGTATCTTAACACTAGGTTCCCTCTATCCTCCCGCACACAACGAGATAGCTGTTGTGTGCGGGATTTAGCGTGAAGGTAATTTATTTATTTTGTTTTTTTTATTATAATACCTATTTAAAATATGGCCGGCACATGTAGCTCCTCTGGTGTTACACGGGGTCGTGGACGGCGGTGATCACTTCCCATCAGGTGACCCGTACGCTCGTTTGCTTTGTCTTTTTCCATAAAAAAATACATATTTTTCTAGAAAAATCTTTTGACTCTAAATATCCACGATATAAGATAGTTAATAGAAGTATTATGTAAATGGTCATAAAGTCCTTATGAAATGGGTACAGAATTCATAAATGGAATATTTACAGCCAAAAAATACCAAAACTAAATTTTACTAATAAATTTTAGTATTTTTAACAATGTGGCTTACGCAACATTATCATCATCCATTCAATTACTAAGTATCTCAAAGTGAAAGTTTTATAAAATTGTAATAAAAAGTTCCAAAAAACAAGAACACCTGTTGAACTTCAGGATTTCCTTGGATAGCGTGAAATTTATTCGTGTTTCACAGAAATGGTCTAGATATCCAAGAATATTGGTGTGTTTGATAGTAACCTGAAGCGTACATCCGTAGTTTTTGTTAGTGAAGTCTTTCAAGTGTTTTTTTTAAAATCCAGAATTTTTTTGGGTTTTTTAAATTTATACCATCTATGATCTTAAAGGTAAATCGTTTATTAGGTATTATGCTTATACAAGATTATGAGATCGGACCGAGAACGAATTGTGATCGGTCCGGTCCGGTCCGGATTAAGTCCGGTACTTAACGTTACGGAACTATGGGAACTATTAACATTTGAACAAAATGTCAAAGGTTAGTTCTGGCTTCGCTTGCACTTTGAAAACGTAGGAGCAAAAATCAACATTAATATTGGTTTTATTTCTATAACTATTTTTAAAGTACAGTATAATATTACTTATCTATATAAACACAATATATTCTTAAATATTACTCCTGAAACATCTAAAAATAAAGAGATACCAAGAAGTAAATATTAAGGCTAGTCGTGACGCAGTGGTACAAGCGGTTGACTGTATACGCGACAGGATATAGGTTCGATTCCCACTCGATGAAATTAAATTCTTCACGTTGTCGTTGCAAAAGCGCGGCGTTGAATTCCGCCAAGTAGCCATGCCTCCAGAATCCGGCAGTGTGTAAGTAAAAGTTCTTTGTGATAGGTTACCATGCTACATCGGGATACAACGTAAAGCTGAAAAAAGGGCATAAATATAACTCGAAACACATAAGAACATTCATTCAGTGCAACAGAACTACGTGTTTCATACAACAAATTGCTCTTCAGTTCAAAGTCAAACAGCCAGATCTATCAGTAGATTCCGGAAATAAATTCACAAAATAAAAATAATGTTTGGTCGGTCACGTAGCACAAATAAACATCTCTTAACGGCTTCTCGAGCTCGGTTAAGGTCTTAAACCACCGTTTAACATCGCCTCAGACAGTTTAGTGCGAATTCTTCGCCGGTCAACCTACTGAGCAGAACAGAGGAATTCTTATTGACTATTAGGCCTATTTTATTGCGTAGTTAGAGTTATTAGATCTATATAACAGATTATGTCAAAGTGAAAATGTGTTTTGGTACACATGATGATTGTGAGTTCAATCCTATTATGGTGATTTTATATTTAAGTTAGGCTTATTTGCGGCTTCCACTGGTTGGTTAAATAGGTAAAAATATTAACTAATGGGTTGTGCATGACACAGACACATTTTAAGGCCCAAATTTAAATCGCTTACAACTTTGATAGCGATCTTCAGATGTAATTCTCATTCACAGATTATTGAAACGGCATCTCAGGGTCGATTTCAGAGCTAAGATTGGTTAAATACGCAGAAAAAATACATTTTAATATTACATATTTTTCTGATTAGAGTAAAACATACCACTATGATTACTAAGTAGCCTTCACTACCGACAACACTAAATCTCAGAGCATTTCATTCAAATAGGATCCTTGGAGTTCCAAAGGCTAATTTTCAAACAAATCGACGTTCGAAGGTAACCTCAGATTATTTGCGTTGCCCTCCCACTACCCTGCCAGTTTACCTTTATTCAAGCCTTAATAAACTGAATGGTCAGGATGATCACAATCTTTACCATTAAAGGGTTGAACCATACATAACCTTAATTTTATGTAAGGCAAGTAGTACCTACTAGGGAAAGAAAAATTTAATATAATATTTTAATTTTCTCGCTCTGGTGACGCGGCAAAGCGCAAGGTTGAGTTCCGACACTCAACACGCAACGTATCCATTGTTCGACGAAAAGAGGAACGGAAATGTTTTAATGGGAACGAAATGTTTTATCATTAGTTTCCAAGGTTCAGTTCAAGGACTATGAACCCACGCTTCTTGGCAGCCGTCTAAGTTCCAAGGCGTGTGCTTAAATTCCCATCTAATTTTCATATATGTTCACTAAAATTAGTATTTATATTTAAATTTATATTAAAGAAGTTAACATTCGAAAGCTTCAATATTCTACAACACAAAACCATCCATTGATAAAAAGTACATTCTCAACAGTACTCCGAATTCTAACAACGCAGCCACAAAAGGTACTTATCTATAATCTCGGACAGTACAAAAGCCGTACAAAACTCAGAAGTATCTTCACAATTGAATATTTATAGCATTTTCCAAATAAACCAAGGATCGATCTTAATACACTTGTCCAACTCAAACACATTTTGCATATCGTACCTGCTAGTTTTAATTAATTCAATAGTATTAGGGGCTTTCTGCCCGATTGCCCGCTGGTCGAGGATGGTAATGGACTGCCGAGGCCGGTGGAAGCTTTCGTTTCTGGATATCTGTAGATAGTTACATACGTGAAATATGTGATGGAATTAATCTTTTATGGAATATTTAATGTTTTTATAATTTAATTCTTTATAAAAGCTTCAATTTCTACTCAAAAATAAAATATTTTGTATCTTTATTTATTCGCCCTGGTGACGAGGTAAAGCGTGGCGTTAAGTTCCGTCACTCAACACTCAGTGCTTTCAGAATTTAGTGGAATGGAACTGTAGATTTGTATGTTCCCATCTAAACGGAAATTTAGACTCATATTGTCATGATAAAGTAATTAGTAGCGAAATAATTTTAAAATATATTTTAGATGCAAATGAGAATATATGTATAGATATATTTGCTTGCGCAATGCTCAATTTAAGTGTCAAGATGAAAAGATATGGATTTGTAAGAAACGTAAAATTTTTTTATAAATTTTGTATTTCATTACTTTTTTCATTTGTTTATTTTAATGGTTCCTTATCTCAAAAGATCGTTACTTTTATAGAATCACTTTATTGTCCGTCGGTCCGTCTGTCACGACTATTTATCTCGAGAGCGCTTGGAGGTATCAAGTTTTTCTTTGGTCCCTAGGAACACAGAAAAAATCAAGCTCCTAAGTCAACGCAATCGAAAAATACGAGCATCTATACATTATATATAGGGTACTTACCATGAACCTATAATTTTTAAATTTGTTATTTTCATAATAATGCCCACTATTTGTGAAAACTTGACACATTACATATAACTTTAAAATAAGATTTGATACTTAGAGGTACATATAGATTGAAGAAGATTACTTTTTTCTCAATTTATGAATAATTTTACAATGAAACAAGTTAAAATAATATTGAATTGAATAACACAGTTGCTTTTTGCGCGATTGCTCCGAATATATGCAATCGTCCATGCACAATTACTGAGCGACAGTTTGCGGTTGAAGGTATTTTATGAAATATAAATAATGTTATTATACAAGAATATAGGTTTTAAAATAACTGCCATCATCACCTTTGTTACTCTAAAAGTAATGGTTTATTGCTTTCACGTTCTTAAAAAAGTTACATTTTCAACAATTAAAGCGCATTTCAGAGTTGTTCTGCATACCCTTAAAATAATAGAAACTCAACGATCCCAATTTGCACTTTTTTATTCTTCTACACGCTGTACCCTGCAGGGCAGATAGAGGGGACCTAGCATTAAGACATTCTTTTCTTTACTTTGCGCCCAACTTTCTGACCCTTGAGTGTCGCAACACAACGATGCTTTGTCTTGCTACTAAGGTGATAAAATGAAAAAAACATATTTCTCGAGTGGAAAAATAACTCCTACGATAATTCCTTTTATATTTTACGCCAATAAAGTTAAGGGCGGCTGGAGATTATAACATTATTTAGCTTATTTATTATTATTATTTTTTAATTACTAAAGGTATAATAATTTAACTAACTAGCACATAAATACATATATATGGTCTTGTAGTAATTTGTATAACGTTTACAGCATTTCCATACAAAATCAAGTAAAGCTTCAATTCACAACTTCAATCACGCCACAACTCACCTCCCCACTATATCAAGAGACGAAACAGTAACAAGTACACAACTCAAATTCATTACCCAAACTTTTCCTAATCAAAATTTGATGATTTTAGTTCGTGAGCTTAATGCCGTCGTACAAATATTAATAATCTACGGGAACTTTCTAAGCATATGTCGCCTCAGGGCGGTTTCATGCATAATGCATATGTCTGATTGTACCACACTCAGGTCCGCTGAGTTCTTTACAAACATACCCACATCCGTATTTACTTGGCCGCGTTTCGGAGTATATATATTTTCTTGTGGCATATTGCGGATTCCATTTGGGATTTTCTTCACAGCTCGTGAAGGATGAAGAATGTCAAAATTTGATACTTGGTTGGTTTTGTAAAACTCTTTGTTTATCTGTTAATAGATTAATCTTTAATATTTGTTTTTATTTGTAGTTACAAAGATTGATTACATTTTAGTATCCTTATGTCACAGGATACAACGTGAAACTAAAAAAATATTTTACATATACTTTTAGGAAGAAGAAGTGGTGAATAATAATAGTCAGGAACCTTACCAAGGATAGCCTCTATTACAATCATTTTAATTATGAAATATATAATATAAAAAATAAATCAAATAGCCAGTCGAGAGAATAGAGGCTAGTCGTGGCGCAGCAGCACAAAATGTGACTGTAAAATCGACTGGTTCGATCCCGACTCGAGGAGATGAAATATTTGCTCTGGCGTCGAGGCAAAACGCGACGTTGAGTTCTGCCACTCAACACGCAATGCTTCCAGAATCCGGCAGAAAATAGGGAACGGTGTGTCTTAACACTAGGTTATCTCGCTGTATCTCGCATACAATAGAATAGGCAGAGGGAGCCTAGTGTTAAGACACTCAACGTTCCCCACTATTCACCAAAATTTTTGAGGCATTGCGTGTAGAGTGGCGTAACTCTACGCGGGGCATTTGCTGTGGTGCCAGTGCGAAGAAATGAAATTATTAAGAAATAATAATTCATTCTCTCAAGTGGGGATCGAACCCATAACCATAGCGCTTGTGCCTCAATTATAATTATCAAATAAGAAATTACTATCCTCATTATTACAATTACAAGTACAGATAATATATGGGAATTGTTATGCATTTGAAGAGTATGTTTAGTAGAGATGTATGTTATAAAACTGATGTGGAAAAGCGAATTGCTGTCGGTTGCAGAGTAACCGGTGCCTTAGCTTCAGCATAGCTGAGTGTTATACAGAAGCTAAACGTAAGACATATGTGTATTAATAAAAATAATTTTAAAAAAATAATGAATGCTGTGGAGATGTGATCTCTTTGTAGAATATCTGCAATCAGTTCAGCTGACGGAATCTAAAATAAAGAAATACTCAGAATGACAGGCTTGTATCAAGGTGTCACATTAAATTAAGAAGAATATGGTTAGGTGATTTGGGCATGGCGAGAAGCAAGAAATGATGAGAGAGGCGGGTTGGTAGATCTTCAAAAAGTCAGTATTGATGATAGAGCAAGGTCACGTATAACATGAGAATCCCTAGAGGACTTGTATTAACAGACACAAGTGACAGTGGACGAGGCGAAGTAGATACCTCTTTCAGAGATTAGATTCGGTGATCCGTTGTCCTTGGCTACTCCGCTAGGGATAAAGGTGGAAGGTAAAAAAAAAGATTCTCATTCTATGTTCAGAGTATATAATGAACCTTTGCTTTTTATAATATGCCTATAAAAAGTTGGCGAAAAGAGAGAACGGAGTGTCTCGTTACGATTAGGTAGCCTTTTCCTAACCTACTAAATGGGGATATGGCTTGAACCTGATAGAATAAACCTTTATATATGATACCGTACATCGCTTTTCGGGTATTATAAGCCCTATATACGAGTACATTTACATCAAAAGATATAACATTTTGTTATAACATGAAAACTAAGAGCTTCATGCGCCCTCGAAAAGGAAAATAAGTATATAATAAATTGTAATGGCGTGCTAACAATGGCGTTTGATAAGAAAAGCATTCCCATGTTCAGAATCAGTCACGTTCGATAACACACTTTCGCTACCGTGATATACAGCCGCAAAGGAAATTGTAGCTGTAAAATGAATTACTGAATGAGTTTCGTATTCACTATTGGTCTCTAAAATGAAATCAGTTAAAGGTATAGCGTGTATTAGAAAATGTGAAATCAATTGAAATTGAAAATAACGATATAAAAGCAGTAAAGCTGCTTTACTTTTTTCGTATATCAAGACCTTTCTTGGTATACGTAATCCAGGTTCTCTCCCAAGAGAACCTAACTTTATGACACTCCGTTCCCCACTTTCCGCCAGAATTTCGAGGCATTGCGTGTTTAGTAGCGGAACTCAACGCCGTGCTTGTCCTTTTTATCAGAGTGAGCACTTCGTTTACGACCGTTACACTGCGTATTCTTCAAAATGCGGAATACAGCACAGCACAACTTATTTTAATAATTTTTCTTTTCTTGGTGTCCATAATACCAAAATGTTAAGATTTTGCAAAATTATAAATGGAATAAATTCTCAACAAGAAAATAATGTTATATTTTGATATACGATCTAAAAGAGTAAACCGGCCAAGTGCGAGTAGGACTGGAGCACGAAGGGTTCCTTACTATTATCTATTATATAAAAACGACAAAAACGTAATGTCCGTTCTGTGGAACATTTTCTATTATTCAGTTTTTTTTTTGTTATAGTTGTATAAGTACATAATAAATTGTAATATAATGATCTAAATTGTCTGTTTCGATCCATGATATACAACATGCTGAAAGAACCACGGACAGACAGACAGCAGAATCTTACTAATATTATTATACTTACTACTACTACGGTAGTATTATACCCCGGGTTGGAACCCTAAATAGGAAGACGGAGTGATCTCTGAGAGAAATAAATATATTAAACTTGCAACTATATTTATATTTAAAAATAGAATTTGAACCTGCGAAAATATAAATACCATAAAACAGTTATTTTTATACTACTACTAGAGAACAATGTTCCGTGAACAAAGACATATTGAAAGTTTGAGTTCAAAAGTATTATAACCGTTCTGTTTCTCGGTGAATTTTGTCGACAAATCTAACCTTTTGAGAAAGTGACTCTCTCTAAATCGAATATGGACGTTTTAAAAGAACTTTATAAGAAAGAATCGACGCCATCTTCGATAGTCGTGCAGTTGAAATGTGTTATATAAACGTTGTCTATTCTACATACTTACTTTTTTATTCCAGAGATTTATAATATTATAATTTTTATAAAATTAAGTCAGCTTCACGCTGTATCCCGCGCACAGTTGAGTAGGCAGATGGAACCTAGTGTTAAGACACACCGTTCCGCACTTTCCGCCGAGTTCTAGAGGCCTTGCGTGTTGGCGGAACTCAACGCCGCGCTTTGCCTCGACACCAGAGCGAAGAAATGAACATATAAATATAAGTAAATATTTCATTCGCTCGAGTGGGGATCGAACCCCCAACCAGTCGAATTTACAGTCCCATATTGTGCCCTTGCGCCACGACTGGTCTACTTTTAGTATTATAATATTTATACTCTTAATTGCTAATCTAGTTTTATTATTTAAATAAATATAGTCTTACTTACGACTGTAATAAATATACATAGTCCAGTGATACATAGCTCAGAATATTTTAGCAAGGGTAAACTTATCCGTAATAGAGATTTCTTCCTGGTAAAAGTATGGGAGAGAAATGGGAGAAGAGAAGAAACCACATAAGTAAATGCTACCTTCGAATTATGTTCTAAAGATGATTTGATGATAGTTCTAGAAGACCTTATAACAAACTATGGCGCGATTTAGTTGCTATTCCTCTCGCTTCTACTTCTTACTGCGTACAAAAACAAAACCAAGCCAATTCTTGGCCAGTTTGTCTTCTACATTATTTATTTTTCATGAAATATATAGTTGTTAATACAACTATTGTGATCAATAGGAAAAAAATGGAAAATAAATTAATTTCGTAAAGACGTATTTCAGAAATGACCCGAGCCCATAATATTGACGAAATGTCAATTAATAGTTAATTTCACGATAAAATTATATTATTCATTATTAAAATACTATTATTATTTTCAGATCCTTTTGTAATTAGCTCATTAAAATTTATTAGTCCATGAGCACGGCTTATAAAGTTAATTTTGTTAAGTATGAATTAATGTTCATTTGGGACTACAGAATATTTTTATGGTAGTTTTTTTATTTAGTAAAATCAGCTTCACGCTGTATCCCACACACAGCAGGGTATGCAGAGGGAACCTAGTGTTAAGACACTCCGTCCTCACTTTCTGCCGAATTCTGGAAGCATTGCGTTGAGTGGTAGAACTCAACGCCGCCCTTGTCCTCGCCAGAGCGGAGGAATGGAAGTAAACATTTAAGAAAATATTTCATCTCCTCGAGAGCTGATCGAACCCAAAACCAGTCAGTTTTACAGTCATACTTTGTGCCCCTGCGCCACGACTGGCTTCTATTTTTTATTTCGTAGCTTCACGATTCTTCCTACTTAGGTTAAGCTTAGGGAACCTAATATCACGACGACGCTATTCTTCACGAATAGCGCCGTTTTGATATTAGGTTCCCTAATATTTATCCACGTGTGAAATATTTTTTGATATTCATTTTCTTGCTCCGGTTACGCGGCGAACTGCGATATTGAGTTCCGCCACTCAATACGCAGTGTCTTGAGGATACGGCGGAAAGTAGGGAACGGAGTGATGTAACACTACATGCCCCTCTGTCTACACCGCTAAGAGCGGAAACGGCTTACTTCACAATTATTACGTTACTAAGAAAGACTATATATAATAGACAATATGTCAAATTTTAGTTTTCTGCGGATACTTGTTTCGGCTCCATATCTATATACATATCTATATAATATATATGACATAGTAGACGAAGATTACATTGGACATTCAGTACAAAAGGTCAATTATTCCCGAATCCGCTATAAAAGATAATAATCTAATAAATATTTAATGTCTAATGAATATTAAGCTGTTTGCTGTCAAGAGGCTTCGGTCGTCGGTTTTGATGTCTCATCAATACGATACCGGGTGAAATTTGACCAAATTACAAATAATAATGGAAATGGAATTTAACATTTGTGAAATGTATCGGAGATTCTTATAATATAGGTAGAGCTTTATATATTTTAATGAGATTTGACTCTATCTTTCATTATTATACAGATATCATTAATATACTTACTATACTTTGTACTTAATATATTTAATATACTTACTTTGTGAGGCCAGTTGTGACGCAGTGGCACATAGTGTGACTGTAAAATCGACTGGTTGTAGGTTCGATCCTCACTCGAGGAAATGAAATATTTGTTTACTTTTACATGTTTCATTTCTTCGCTCTGGTGTCGCAAAGCGCGATGTTGAGTTCCGCCTCTAGAACTCGGCTGAAAGTGGGGAACGTAGTGTCTTAACACTAGGTTCCCTCTGCCTACCTGCTGTGTGAGGGATACAGCGTCAAGCTGATTTATTTGATTTATTTATTTTTACTAACTTTGAAAGGTTATAAATATGTTAACGTCGAACGACAATTGCAATTTATTTGCTCTAATACTTTTGTTATGTAAGTTTTATTTCTTTTAAGAATTAAGGTATAAAATGTATGAATTTTACAAAGATTCTAGTATTTTTTTGCGATTTGAAATACTAAAATTACCATAAATAAAATGAAAATAATTCAATTCTAAATATAAATTATAAATAATTACTATATTTTATAATTTAAAAGAAATAATAACATAATTAATATTTTTAACATTGCAAAATATAATGTTGGCTGGATAAGTTACTGTCAACTTCAAAGTCAAAAAAGAAGGATAAGGGAAATGGCAGACGCGTTTTACGTCTGGTGAAGGGTGGTTGTTCAAAAATGCTTACAGAAGTTTTAATTTATAATTAATTTATATTTGGTTATATTTTATATTCAAAAAACATGACAAATTGTGATTTTTTCAGCTTCAAGCTGTATTCACGCAGGCACACAACAAGGTAGGCAGAGGGAACCTAGTGTTAAGACACTCCTTTCCTCACTTTCCGTCGAATTCCGGAGGTATTGCGTGCTGAGTGGCGGAACTCAACGCCGCGCTTTGCCTCGACACTAGAGCAAAGAAATGAAAATATAAATGTAAATAAATACTTCACTTTTTCGAGTGGGGATGGAACCCACAACCAGTAAATTTATGTAAGATTACAATTTTACTAATGTACGTAGAATGCTTGGCGCCATCTTTGTAAAATTAAATTTATATAGGATTGGTGATTTATAATTATAAATGTAATGTTTATATACAACTCATGGGAGCTGTAAATATTCATAAATATTTAAAATATAATTATAAAATAAAATATATAGAATTATTATTATATCAAAATATGTTTTTAATTTTATAATTTTTAAATATTACTTATTAAATGAGTATATTCAATGTCTGACAAAGAAGGCAATCTGTCAATATATTTAATTAAATATTGTAAAGATATTAGATGGTTTAATATGTTTGTTGGAGTTCATTGACCCTATGTTTTACTAATAACTGATGTTGAGTTACACTCGACTGCTTCTTGGCTTCGCTGGTACTAACATGCTTGGCTAGGTCAATTGCTATGGCATTTAATTATTTTATAGTATTAACATGTTAATAAAATTTAATTATTATATAGTATTTATTTCAATCTCGCGGTGCGCTTAATGGGTAAGCGATGCTTGAATAAGGTTGTGGTTAAGACACTTCGTTTTCCATTTTCTGTCGAATTTTACAAGGCATTGCATATTGAGTGGCGGAAATTAACGCAGAGTTTTTGCCTTGATGTCAGAACAAAGAAATGAAAATACTAATAAATAATAATAGCATTTTCTCTAGTGGAGTTCCAACCCACAACCGGTGCGTTACATTCACACCCTTATGTTTTCCCCCTTTCGCCACGACGGCCTAAAAATGCTAAAAATATTGCTTTTTATCAAGAATATTCAATTTTTAAAAATTTCTACGTCGGCGCTGTAATTTTATACCATGCAAGTATGTAAATGCACTCTTGTGATCGCTGATGTAAAGCGAACTTGTAATTTCATACATTTTAAACATTATTTTTCTATAACATTTTGTTTCTGATTTTTTCTAGTTTCACGTAACCAGAGGGTTAACTCAATAGTCCTCAATTTTCCGCCGTGCTTTATTTCACTAAAGGTTATATAATCAAATACAATAATTATTTTCCTTTCCTCGCTATGGGCTAACAAGCCGCGGCGTTGAGTTCTGTCACTAAACACGTAATGTAGCAATGTCTCATAAACTAGGTGGAAAGTAGGGAACGGAGTGTCTAAAGTCCAGGTTCGCCCTGCCAAGGTTGCTATATACATATATGCAGGACATACTTGAAGTTAAAAAAATTGAACCCACAACTATGCCTTGTATTGCCAGACGCTGTCCTACTTAGCCACAAAGATCGTAAATAAGTTCAATAAAATCCATAATTTGAACCTGGATCTTCCGATTATTAAGCACAAGCATTCTAACTGACGAAGCCATTATGATTTTCTTTTTTACTGTATTTTGTAAGACGTTATTCAGAATTGGACTTTTTTACTGCTATAAATTATTTATATCAATAAAAAAGTCCAATTCCAAATATCAACAAAAAACCTGCAGAATTATATATATATATATATATATATATATATATATATATATATATATATATATATATATACATATATATATATATATATATATATATATATATATTAACAATCACTGAAACTTAATTATAATAACCTATAGGTGCCTACTCTATGGATAATACATATTTTTTTATGTCAACATAAAATCAAATATAATAAATTTTGTTATTTAGTTAGCAAGAATTATATATTTCTAAAATCTATAGTTTTTATTGAACGAACTATTTTTTAGGGAGTTATGTATTTCTGGAAACGCGATTTTATATTGTAAAATAACGTCAAAAAGTTTAAATTAAAATCGTGGGTAGAAAAATTTACGCCCGATAGGGTCTAGCTTAATCGATTTTTTAGGAAATAGTAATGTTAATGATAATTTTAATATATTATAATAGATCCATATTAATAATTATCGAGGCCAGTCGCGGCGCAGGGCACGAAATCTGACTGTAAAATCAATAAGAAAGATGAAATATTTACTGCAATTCAATACGCAACGCCTCCAGAATTCGGTAAAAAGTGGGGAACGAAGTGTCTTAACATTAGGTTTCCTCTGTTTATCCTGCTGTATACGGGATATAACATGAAGCTGATTTTTTTTTATTTTCTTATTAATAATTGACTATGTATCGTGCACATACATGCACACACACAAAATGTGTACGACGCATATTTTTATAAATATATTATATTTTATTTATTTATAATTTCGTTTTGTTTTTACAATCTGACATTGTCCTTATGTAGAATGTAGATAAGGGAAGAAACCCACAAATCATTGCAAATATGCAAACATTTGTTTATACTGACAATTGACGGAGAAAATCCTAACGTTTATCAATCAATCCACAACTCGACTGGTAAATGGGATGTTTCAACTTTTTTTTTAATAATTAACTGCACGCTTTATATAGCGTTATTGAATGTGAACTTTGAAAATATCATTTGCAGTTTAAAATAAAAAATATTAATACTTGCTCTTCGTTAAAATAATAAATGTATTGCAAGATTTACCTAGTGAGTTTTGAATTAATTGCAGTTCTGGGTTCGATACTCACTCGGGAGAATGAACTATTTTAATTTCTTTGCTCTGGTAAGGTAAGAATGCGCGTCATGGAGGAATTCAGCTAATCAATACTCAATATCAAGGAAAGTAGGCGGAAAGTGGGGAACGGAGGAGTAACACTATTTTTCTCTTCTCTCTGCCTCCCTGCTTTACGTAAGATACAAGCAATGTAAAAAGAAAAATAATTTCCTTGGAATTTCTTCTAAGTTCTATTTATATTCTTTCGTAAGTAAGCCTAACTAAGCACTATAGGTTAAAAGAAAATAAGTAATCCATACATTATTCTTTATCCTGAACAAACCAAGAAGCTCACGCACTTGGAAGGTAGTATAACGAAAATTTCATTTAAACCCGACAAGTACTTTTTACGTGACTCACATGTTAAAGAAGAAGTGATGAAACTATTTCAACAACTGTCTGTGGCTTCTCATATAATTTAAGTTTACGACGTTCATATTATATTATAGGGCTTTTAACATACGAATAAAATAAAAGAATAAAAGCTTAATAAAAGTAAATTTTTCGTGGTTTAATTTTTTCACCCTTGTTAGAAGAGCGAAGAAATAAAAATATTAATTAATAATAGTTCATCCCTCCAAGCGGGAATCGAACCCACAAGCGTCGCGTTTCCAGTCACACGCCACGATGGACTTTACGGATGGACAAGATTAAAATAAAAAAAATAATTTAAGAAAATTATATTTGCTTGAAACGTATATCCTCCTCTTTATGTATATTATTAGACTTTAGAGTATATCGTAATATTTATTTTCAAAAATTAAATTTGAAAAGTGAAAATATTTGCAATTTTCTTTGGTTCATTTTCATTTACAAAAGTACGAGTGACAACGTCCTAACTTGTGTAGATCGTACCCTACGTCTGTCTGTGTCTGTGTATATTACATAGATTTTAAATACAGTTGAATGAGAAAAATTTATTATAAAAAGTGTCTAATTAACTTAGATAGAAAGATCAGTTTTAGCTTTGAGTTCCGCCACTCAACGCACAATGTCTCCGAAATTCGGTAAAAAGTGGGGAACGGAAATGTTGTCAATTAGAACGAACTGTCTTAACACTAGGTTCTCAGGTTCCCTCTGCTTACCCTGCTATATACAGGTTACAGCGCAAATCTAAAAAATCAAATACTCTAGTAAAATTTGCATTTTAATCGGACAAACTCTACTACAATAGTTTTCCAGGTTCCCTCTGCCTACCCCGCTATATACGGGGCACAACGTAAATCTAAAAATAAATTTGTACTTTAATAAAAATGCACATTTCAGTCGAACAAATTCCAAATACCACCTCAATGGCGTCTACAAAAACTACCAAAAGACCTTATAATATTGCTTTCAAACTTTCAACTAAAAGTACCAACATTAACTTAATACAGTCTAGACTAGACCAATATATTCCGATGGTATTTTACAGCAGCATTTAGCATAAACCATAAAAAACACAAGGTATCTGGCACGGTCGAACACTTAAGCGGGTTGGAGCACTCGGTTGATTAGACTGGGGCAAATTATGCGAATTAGCTTTAGCGCTCGCATTCGTCTTCTTACATACAATGTGAATTGGGTCGTGTACAGTGGGAATGGGATTAGATCTTTAGTGGATGTATTGGGATATTTGTAATTGCTAATATATTAAGATGGATTGGGGCTATGCAGATAACAGGGTAGGGAACCTAGTGTAAAGACATTCCGTTCCCCACTTTCCGCAGAATTCTGGAGGCATTGCATGTCAAGTGGCGGAATTCAAGGAGCTTTGCCTCGACACCAGAGTGAAGAAATGAAAATATAAATTTAAATAAATCTTCATTTCCTCGAGTGGGGATCGAACCTACAATCAGTCGATTTTATAGTCACTGTTTGTGCCCCTGCGCCACTGGCCTCATTATGTTGCTTAGCGAAGAATAAAATATCAAAACACTACGTTCTCCACTTTACGTCCGTATTTAAGATTTTGCGTGTAAAATAGCGGAACTCAGCATTTCTGAAGTTTGTGATGCTAGAGTGGGTAAACTGTCATGAAATAAAATGAAACCATCGTGGCATAGAGGCACCAGCGTGACGGTTATGGGTTCAGTTCTCACTCGTGGGAAGTAAATTTTCAAGAAAAATTTTCAATATTTTACTTTCCTCGCTCTGGTATCGAGGCCATTTTAGATGTGTTGAGTTACGCCACTCAACACGCATTGCCTTAATAATTACACAGAAAGTGGGGAACAGATCTGTCATATTTAAGAATGTCTTAACACTAGGTTCTCTCTGACTGTTATATGCGGGATACAGTGTGAAGAAAAAAAAACAGAATTATATTTCACTTGATTTTCCCTGCTTATTCAAAAAATATATATAAATTCATAGATAAAATAAGAAAACTCCTCGTCTTACCTACTCTGTGTAAGCATCCAAAGACGCCTTACTTATAATTCCGCTCAACGGGCGCCTAACTGATTACTCTTGCACCTTCATTCCTTTTACCATAACCGCACGTTCTTATAAAGTGCTTCCCTCAAGAGAATTATAATATGATTATTTGGTGGCAACTTGTGGTGCAGCAGCACAAGCGTGTGACTGTATACGCGACAGGTTGTGGGTTCGTTTCCAACTTGACAAAATGAAATATGTAATAGGTTTATTCATTTCTTCGCTCTGGTGTCGAGGTCAACTCTCAACACGTAATGCGTTCAGAATTTAACAACGGTGAAGTTGCATGTATTTGTAGTTATGTATTATTTGTTCAACATTTTTCATACTTTTTTGATGCGTTGGTTTAGGTATAGGATGGTTGGTAATATATATATATATATATATATATATATATATATATATATATATATATATATATATATTACATATTGTAAATGTATACACGTATTGTAAAATTCATTTGGTTACTTCTTCCAATTTAAGGTTATTTAATCATCTTCGATTATTGTCTATTTGGCGCCGACAAATAATATAATATATATAGACTTGTGGCCCGCCCACGGCTTCGCCCGCTTAAAATACATGATTATTGATTTAATAAGCAGAATTGATTGACAACTATAATGACAATGAAACAACTATAATATGATTTTTTTATTATTTTTATCCGTAATATTCTAATTTGATTTTTTTACGACATTATCGTAATTTCTATAAGAATTTTTGATTGTTTCGAACTAAAAAATACGACCAATGTTCATATTTGATATGCATAAAATATACATAAAGCTAATTATTTATTATACGTATATATTTTTGTAACAATACGTTCTTTTTACCTATGCTATGTTTTTAGAGCTCTGTTAAATGTGCTGATGTCACTTAATAATTTAATGTACTGCTTCAGAAACAGCCTTAAATGTTAAATTATTGATTTGGGTAATGATTCATAATATTCTGTGTAGAATAACTGTAATAATTGCATATTAACTCCTGTACAGTTTTTAAATTAGTTACATGCGAACGAAGGAATCAAAAAATCTATGTATTTGCTTGATATTTCTTTGAAGATCAAATCGTTCTTTATCTCTGTGTTGAATTAATTACGATTTAAACTTAACTGTTATGATTTATGAAGGTAATCTCCACTAACAGTTCGATTTTCTTTACTTTGTTGTATAAAATATTGTATAATAGTGCTTCAAAAATATATATTTTTATCAACAGTCGAAGTTTTTATCAGTTCGAATGTCATTCTTTAGCCAGGAATCTTACCAGCGCGATTGCTATATAACATTCGCAGGCAAACTAATGCCTTGAGTTCATTCAAATGACGATAACTTTTTTTTTAATGAACCAATTTTGATGAACCAACCAACCAACCAAGTTGAGTTAAAACAAAGCAATTTGTGAAACTTTTAAGTAAATCGGTTCAGTACTATCAGAGAAAAATGTGGACATATATATCGACAGACAGACAGACAGACAAGAAATTAAAAAAATATATTTTTGCTTTCTATTATTCTTTTTAAGTGTCCCTCTATCCATTTCAGTCAAAATTACTAAATGTACTGACAAAATATTTTTACTGTCTTATTATATAAAGAGATAAAAAAATATATAAATATATCTTAATAAATTAGTTATTATGATTATTTTTTTCAATTTTCATTTTCACTTTGTTGTAAAAAAAAAATACAGAGGCCCTCGTGATATAGAAGCGCAAGCGGTTGGTAATGCAACTGTAATAGGTTTGACTCCCACTCGGAGGAAACAACAAAGGATAGCTCAGCGTTGATTTCCGCCACTCAACACGCAACGCTTCAAAAATACGGCGGAAAGACAGAAATGTCTTGGCAAAGGCAATGTTTAACTCTGCCTACCTTGCGTGATACGAGTGGAAAACTAAAAATATATACGAGCTAAGAATCAAAATAGAATACATTAATATTATGAATTCAAAATCAAACACAATAAATAAATATGTCATACTAAAGTTACATTTCGACCAAAGAATTGCAGAACCGACCACAACAATGATCAATCAGTTCACACAATATAGGGACCACAGAACCGCAGAAAGTAACATGCTGATGCCCATTAAGCCACATTTACAACGTCAGCGTGGTATGAGGAATTTTTTTTACTCAATTTTTTCTTTTTTTCTTTTTTATATTATTAGCGACAGAGTCCTGTCGTGGTGCAGGGGCACATAGACTATAGAGAGACTGTAAACGCGACTGGTTGTGGGTTCAATCCCGATTCGAAGAAATGAAATATTTATTTAAATTTATATATTCATTTCATCACTCTGGTGTCTAGTGTCTCCTGAATTCAAAAGAAAGTGAGGTACAGGTACAGTATCTTTACACGAGGTTTCTTCTGTCTACCATATTGTGTGCAGAATACAGTGTGTAGCTGTATTTTTGTTCATATTTTTCTTTTCTCTCTTCTTCTTTCTCTCTTTATTACGAAATTTATATAATTAAAATATCTTAATTTATTACTTTCACGATGCTTATAGTATAGGCCAGCTTATATTAAAGAGACACATTTTGGAATTGTAATTTTAGATCCTAGTTCCAGTAAGAATCTCAGTTCCTTCTGATTGCCTCGGCTAAGATTTGCTTGTTATTCACTCAGTGACGGAAGATATTTTTATATAGGTATAGCTACAAATTAATTATATTGATATATACTATTATTATTGAGGCCGGTCGTGGCGCAGCGGCACGAGGTATGACTGCAAAACCGACTGGTTGTGGGTTCGATCCCCACTCGAGGAGATGAAATATTTACTTAAATTTATATTTCCATTTCTTCGCTCTGGTGTCGAGGTTAAGCGCGGCGTTGAGTTCTGCCACTCAACACGCAATGCCTCCAGAATTCGGCAGAAAGTGGGGAACGGAGTGTCTTAACACTAGGTTCCCTCTGCCTACCCTGCTGTGTGCGGGATACAGCGTGAAGCTAATTTTTAATTTAATTTTACTATTATTATCATAGAGGAAAATCTGAAAATTTGAAGTTTAAAAAATAATCTCCTGAAGAAGGCGGGACATGGGTCCGAACCATCGGAAGCGAGGAGTCTCAAGCAATACTGCCTTTTGACCCAACAGCTGAGCGATTACCTCTCCAGATGTTAGTCGATGTTTTCCAAAAGCCGTTAGCTGAAACCACCATTGGAACAATAATGGTCACATTGGTATGTCACATGGAAGTATAATATTTAGTCTTTTTCTGCCTTCACGAGATTACCATTTGTGGAATAGAAATGAATTTATATTATTATTATCTTAACGCAATCTGACTGTAGGACGGAGGTAGAAGGTAGGTTTCATTTACACTTGGCAGATTTCTTTATTTTTATTTTCCTTCTCAATAGAAAAAATTTAATTTATGCAGTAGAAGCTGCCTAAATTCCATATTATGAAACTTAAAACTGGTTTGTGTAGTCACCGCTTTAGGTCGTATGTCGATTTAATTTCCGCACTTGCGTAAAATGTAATCAAAGCGGTATTTGTTAGTGATAGCTGGTGTTTCGTTCCGATTGAGCTTTTGTTGCGGTGGTTTTAATTGATCGTGATCATTCAAATGTAAGACACTGATTGAAATAGATTTTCTATTGAAATATCTATGCATGAGTATATTTTCAGCCAGTCGTGGTGCAGCGGCACGAAGTGTGACTGTAAAACCGACTGGTTGTGGGTGCAATCCCCAATCGAAGAAGTGAAATATTTGCTTAAATTTATATTTCCATTTCTTCGCTCTGGTGTCGAGGTTAAGCGCGGCGTTGAGTTCTGCCACTCAACACGCAATGCCTCCAGAATTCGGCAGAAAGTGAGGAACGGAGTGTCTTAACACTAGGTTCCTTCTGTCTACCCTGTGCTGTGTGCGGGATACAGCGTGAAGCTGTTTTTAATTTATATCTTCGTTGAGAGCCTCGTGGCGTGGGTGGGACTGTAATCACGATGGTTTTTTAATTTTCATTCGGGGAAATGACATATTTAATATTTTTATCTCCTCACTTTTGTAGCAAGATAAAAATTACCTATATTTCTAATGTTACTTAGCAAAGTGCAATATTATATACTTATAAATTATCATCAATTATTATTATTCACCTTTATTTGTATTGTTAGTTCTCCTTTCGCGCCAAATTTTATAATTGTAGGTCTACGAGAACCGATTGCGTTGACATAAATAACTTTTTCTGTGCTACAAGGAATCGTAGATCTGGATATTTGATATTAATTTTATCTTTAGATCATTTAATCGGGATAAATGGTCTTGATAGATGGACAATAATGTGATAGAAGGAGAAGAGTTCAGTTTTTAACTTTTGAGATACGGAACCCTAAAAAATAATATCAAACGTACATATAAATTTCAATTTATATATACGTTTTATTTCCAACACCGCGTTCGTGCAATCCAATTAAGAACGATTTTGTTAGTACAATACCTTTGCCACAATAGTTTAAAGTTTGTTTCCATTGCAAAATTTTTAACGTCACAAAAATACACAATATTTAGTTCACCATTAAACTATTAATTAAATTATTTATTAAACTTATCTTGCTAGTTGGTATGTGTAAAATTTTAAGCTCAATTTGTCCCACTTTTCAGTATCCTATTAAGCCGATGGATTGCGACTTCAGTTTTCATGACAATGAATTCTGAACTTAATTTAGTCAATATTATTTTTAATTCAAGATGGCTGCTGTAATATAATGGCGGATTGCTAAATTTGACACAGTGCACCGAATATGAGTATCAAATGAAAGGGCTTGATTTGTAAGAAAAAAACATCTAGAGACTGGATAGTACCATTGAAATTTTAAATAAAAACTTGTTAAATTCAATTCAATTCAATTTAATTCAATTGTTTGTGAACAGCATGAAGCCACTCAAATTAGAATCGAATTCACACTTATCACGAGATATCTTTATAGCTACTGGGTTGAATTATCAAAAAAGAGATATTTAACAGTAAAAAGAATTTATTACTCTAACTTAGAAGTAACTATGAAAAATGGGTCAATTGTAATTATTAATAGATAAATTATCTTTTCAAACGATAAAGATCACGTAAATGACTCGTTCGCATGTCGATGTAATTACAAACAATTCAATTACTACGGACATCACTATCAATAATATACGCTATATTCTGATGAATATTTTTTTTCTGCCTTGTAAACTTTAGTACTTATAAAAAGCGACAATATAAATATATTCACATATATTATTTATTATATTTCTAACATTTTAACTGTAATTTCTTAGGAATGAAGAATTATATTTATGGTTTTATATAAGTTTCTTTAAAAATATATTTTTTAATTTTAAACTGTATGCCTGCATATAGCTGGGTAGGCAAAGGCAACTTGGAAACCTAGTATTAAGACATTCCATACCTATTAAGACACTTCTGTTTCCCACTTTCCGCTGACTTTTGGAGGTATTGCATATTGAGTGGTGGAACTCAACGCTATACTTCGTTACCAGAGCGAAGATATAAAATAATATAACATTTTTCATTTACACGAGTGGAAATCGAACACACAACCTAGCCTAAAAAAATACATATAGAATTCTAATCCGGATATTACAAACAAACAGATAAACGACAAATAAATATCACCACCCTTTTTTTCGCTGGGAAATGCATTTACGCAGACCGCTCATACGGAAGGCCAGAGCCTTAAGAATGAGCGGTACTGTGGGACTCACCGGTGAAACCGATCCTACCCACTAAAACCCAGCGGAAACCCTCTCCACCAAAATGAGACGCCACAGGATCGCTCGCGCATACTACTGCAACGCCTCGGTGGAAGGCAAGCCTATTGCGGGCCACCGTCACTTTCAGGGTGCCCTGGGGTTTCTCCTAGGGCACCCGCAGCCTCGATGACTTGCAGGAGGATCACTGACCCTCCCGCAGTAGCTCCTCTAGGGTAGGAGGAGTAGAAGATGCGCGTACCGCCTTCTTCTACCCCCTGGCCTACGGCGGTCTGCATTAGCGCTGGACTCACGCACCCGCTCCGCAGTCTCCTTCAGTGCCATAACTGATTCGCAGAAGGAGACCATTGCAGACCAGTTCCTCTCACTGTTCAGCATGGTCCCCACCACACTGGACAGAGCTTGGATTCAAGACGCCCGCAGGGCAGCAATCTCAGGCGTCCATCAATATACTCGGCGACGGGCTGGACGCCGTCGGACTCTCGGCACTGCAGCATCACATATCTCCGTCATTATATTATGCAACTGGCTAGCCAACACATCGACATTGGAGTTGGAGCTCAGAATATTTCCATGAAAGTTCCACTTCGCCACAATCGCAGACTCTTTGTCTTGTTTTGGCTTGTTGTGTAGTAGAGGCTCTGACCTCAGGCTCTAATAGTGAGTTTGACACTGATGCACTCTCTCTTACCTCGGGGCTAACTATCGTCTTATTGCGCCTCGGTCTTCGTCTAATTTCGGTCTCCGACCCTATTACTGAAGTCATCGAGGGTGCCACTGCTTTTGGAAGATTTTCAAGCGGTATCCTCCTAGAATCTGCAGGTAGTGGAGGACGCATATTTTTTGCTGGCAAGAGACGTTCTTCTATGCCAGCGAAACGGGCATCAATCATTGTCCCCACTGAACAGACTATAGATCGCCTCAATTTTTCCAGTACTTCCTCTTTGATGCCAAGAGATGGTGGGACTTTTGTAGGCGTCCTTTTAGGCCACTAAAAGGACGCCTCAAAAAGTTAGCTAGGGCCTCTCTGAGCTCTTGTTTATCCTTAGAATAGGATAGCAGGTCCGTCCTCAGTTTCTCCACCTCTTCAGTGAGGCGTCGGTTTTCTTCTCGTGCTCGGCGGACCTCTTCACTCTCAGTACGAGTAACGAGGGATTCAATGATGTCAGGGCTGCAGCAGCGTCCTTCAGTTTACGCACATAGGTGCCCTTAAGGTGGCCGGATTTCGTTGCTACCTCAAGTATAGAGGCCACACGCTATCCAGCGTACGTGCGCAGCTCTTCAGCTGAATACATAGAAATATCTCTCCTATCTTCTACCGCCACAACACTTTCCGCGTCTATCGTCTGGGCAGACCTGTCATGTTGTGATGCCCAATCCGACAGGCTCCTTTCTAAGTCTACCTCTCTCTGCCGCTGTTCTCTCCGTGTTCGTGTCAGTCCAGCGCCAAGGGCTTTTGGAGGCCTACTTCTCCACGCAGTATGGTACTTGGAACCATGACCTGCCTCAGTTTCCGACCCTATATTGTCTCCACCTTTTACAGGCTTGCGCTTTCGCCGTGTGCGACGCACAACTCCCGAAACTGAAGCGGACTCTAAAACTCCTTCGTTATCGTCATTCTTTGTGTTTTTAGTTTTTTCAATATCCTCTATCTATCTCTCAGTCCCTCGCATCGTGTCCTCTGCTAGTCAGAGGAACACGCGGAAGAACGCCGTCGCGTCGGATTATTAGCCGACGAGTAATCATTACCCAAGGACGGATCCTGTGGGTAATAATTACTCGACGCCCAGGGTGCACCGGTACGCTATACTGCTCGTCCTCCCCGAATGACAAGCATTCAAAAAGGGCCAACAGCAAGCGCACACGTGGAGGTTATCCGACTTCGCACCCCAATATTGCCATTTGCCATATAATAAGATCAAAGATCTTCCAACACTGGGTAGACAAACTGTATCTAATATCACTTGACGACCGGTCTTAATAATTTATCTACCTTTAAGAATCTGTTAAATTATATATATACGGACACGCAATAAATGTATATGTGGTATATGGTTATACACCTGATGTTACCTTTAACATTAATAAATTCAAATTGAAATCATTTTATTCAAAATAAGAAGTTACATGCTTCATTTTTTGAACGTCAAATAATTTACCACCAGTTCACTGAAGTTAATGCCTCAGACTTGAGAAGAACCAGCGCAAGAAACGAGGCGGGACTTTTTTTTTAATCAATTTTGAACAAATACATATTTAATTATCTTATAGATTGCTAAAAGCCCAATTACAAATCGGTACCAGATTATTTGTTATGTTTATTTTCTTATCCAAAATATATGGTCAAATTTCATCCCATTTGCGCAGTTGCAAGCATGAAACGTTATACAAAGGCGAATTAAATAGTTATCCAATAATTTGATAACCATTTTATTTATAAATATTTTATACATCTGCTTAAAAAAACATAATGCTAATTTTAAATCCATTTTCCCCCCATTCAATTTTATTCACTACTTTCCTATAATTTAATTAAACTCTCTCTCTCTACGTCGCTTGTATAAATATATTACACAATCAAAGATACAATGAACAATCTGAGATTAATTTTGGACGCATCCGAATAATTTGAACTTTTAAAGGGTATTCCCCTTTTTGTAAAAGTTTCATTAGGTTTATATTGCAGGAATTAGTCTCAGTTGTCATTGTTTACAAGAACTTTTAAGTGCCAAGTTAAATATTTTAAGGTAATATTTTGATGTTCATTTTGTTGCCACTAAAGTGATTTTATGAATCACTTAGCAATATGGATAAACAAATATTTGTAGTCTTTATTGTTAAATACATACTTAAATTGTGCTGTTTTAATATATGTAGGACCTACTTTAGATGTGTTTTAAGGATCTTTGTAACAAATAACAATACATAGTACTAGTAATGTATTTATGATAATACAAAAGTGGAATGTCGGTGACGATACAAGATACTTAGGCTAATATATCACGACCAGGCGTTTAATATTTTTATAATATATTTTGTCGTTTCACCGTCTTGACGAGAGTGCCTTGTCAGAAGTCACCTGGTTCTTCACTCTATGCTTATTTTAGAATTTTTATCGATTTGAGAATCTTAGTTGATTCAAGCCGAACCCATAATTCTAAATATTTTGTTATATTCTAAATATTCTATTTTGTTTTCAGAACAATGAAAAAATTTGAATTTTCATCAAAAGAATTTCCAATATTTTCTGGAAAAATGTTCTACGATGTATATAAAGATTCAGAATTTTTGAGACATAGCGACAATATTAAGACTATATTATCAAAGGGGTATAAATTAAAGCAATCCCTTAAAGATGTGAAGCCTGGTGAAGTAATAGCACTTAAAGAAATGTATCTGGAAAACAAGTTAGTCACTCAGTAAAAACATTCATTTATTATTTACGTCATTTGCAGACAGATGGCATGTTTGCGGCAATCTCAATATACAGTTTCTCTCTTTATTTTCTGGTAAAGAGACAAGAGTTATTCTTAACCAAATAAAATAATTCATTCCCCCAAGTTTGAATTGAAATCCACAACCGTTACAAAGTCACTGTGACACTGCACCACAATAGACATGAGGAATTTAAGTAAAAACTTTAAATTATATATATTATTTAATGTATTTTTGAATGTGAAATATTTTTTTTATTATAATAATAATAAACAATTTTATTTTTTTTTATTATAATTATAATAATTATACAATTGAGTTTTGGTATTTCCATACTTGAGACCATTGTGGTGCAGTATAGTATAGTTGCAGGACTGCATGTGACTGTAAACACAATGGTTGTGAGTTTGATTCCTGCTTGTGGCTATCAATAATTATATTTTTATTATCGCTGCTCTACAAAATGTGGCATTAAGTTAAATGAATTACTTATCTTGCCATATAGATGTGAAACTGAAAAATTATAATTATTATTAGTTTGTGCACATTAATGATAAATACTTATATGGACGCTGATAAACAATAATGTGTTAACCCACAAAATGGTGTTTTCGGAGATTTTGATGTATTCTGATAATACCTTACATACTTAACATAAATCAAAATAGCAGTAAGTCAAATTTAACGAAATAAGTATGGAAAAACATATTATTATGATAACACAAATCATAAATCATGTATACAATATTCATCAATATAACATCAGGCTCCTTAACGCATTCATGTTTATAGTAGCGACGTCTTTTGTCACGTCAAAAAAATTAAGAGACTTAACGCAGTATGGATAAATGTCATTAAGTTCTTCGCGGCGTACCGTCACAAGGGAGTGCTCGTAAATCTTAAAATAATAATAAATATACTGACTGTTGCAACTTTGTTACATTAAAACAATTAATATTTCAGTAAATTTTACATAATCCACGATGAAGGCATCAAGGTAAGTTATCTATTGTTTAGTTATCTTGAAGTTTTTTATCGGTGTTTTTTTTATAGGTTATGTTGCTAATTAAAATTGAAAAACAACTGAATTATATAATTGTATAGTGATATTTCAAAGCTTAGGATTTACTATGTTAAAATAATATAGTTTGACACTAATAGACAACAAGATTTAAGAAATATATATTATAAAACAGTTGATTCATTATTGCTAAATACAAAAAAGGTTTTTTGTTGTACTAAAAAGTATAACACATTATTGCTAAATAGAATTGGAACTTAAAGATAATCAAAACCGCAATTTATGGCATTTAAAATATTATTGTCGAATGTAGTTATTGTTTTACAAGAAATAAGAATCATTTCAAGTACCTTATTCTATTTTTGAAAAATTCGCGAGAAGGTATTAATTTTTTTTAAAAATATAAGCAAAAAAAAGTTTATTGCCGGGTCTTCATTAATATTGTAGTGTTTGTTGAATTGCTTAGGTATTATCTTACATTAACTTTTTTCTTATTTTGTTGTAGAATGCTATCACCAAAAACGAAGGGTCAATTAATGGTATGTTTGGCAAATTCAAATTTAAAGGATAATAGTACTCAACCTGATAATCCAGATAGAGTTCAAGATATACCTGCTCCACTGAATGATCGTACTAACGCAGATGTAGATCCTGATATTGAGCCAATAGTTGAAGTAATCGACCATTCAAATGTGAACATTACATTAGAGTCCAACAGTGTTGATATAATTCCCAACAGCTGTTTAGATTCAATTGACATTTTATTTCCTTTAATTGAAGAAGAGAAACTGAAATATGTGAATATAGAACAAAATAATAATGAAGAAATTGATTTCAGTGTACAAAATATTTGTACTGGCAGTGTCACTGTAAGCCTACCAAATGATATATCAATCAATAAAAATAATCATAATACAGATACTTTGATTAAAGAAAAGGCGTTGGAGGGTTATATTTCTACTTGTATTGATAACCAACCTCATACATCAATCATTGAAGAACAGATGGAAGCCAATGCTGATATTTTAAACTATGTTAATCAGAATAGGATCAATATTGAAGACCCGGATTTCATACCCAAGACAAATTACTATGATTCTGATGAGATGACGTTAAAAAATAATGGTAGACCCAAAAAAGGCCGCAAGAGGAAATACAAGGACCAGAACAGTAGCATAAGAAAGAAGAAGGCTAATACTAACCAAGATTATTTCAGTGCGAAAGGAAAAAAAGTTTGTGCAAAGAAGTTTAACAATAGCAATTGTAGATGCCCATTGAAATATACAGACAAAATTTCTATTGATCAGCGTAAAAGAGAATTTGATAAATTTTGGAGTTCTGGTTCTTATGAAGCAAGATGCGCAATGTTACAAGGTAGCATAACTGAAACTAAAACAAAAAGGAGCTACGTTAGGAATTCCAAGCGGACATTTACTAGAAAATATAAACTATGTAATACTTCAGTCTGCAAAGAAGCTTTTTTGATTACACTTGGTATTAGTCAATCAAGGATCGACGTAGCCATTAACAAATATCGGGAGCAAGCATCTATAACTGATAAGAGAGGCGTTAAATTTGGTGGCAAAAACGCAATTAATGACGAACAACTTCAGCAAATAAAACATTTTATACAGAGTTTACCTAAATATACTTCTCATTATTGCAAAGATAGTACGTCAACAATCTTCTTGGCTCCAAATTTGAACTTGACCATAATTTATGATCTTTATAAAGAAAAACAGGAGAACCCTGTTAGTTTCTCTAGATTTAAACTTTGTTTTTACAAAGATTTTAATCTGAGATTTAAAAAGCCACAAAAAGATACATATTTACGCTGTGATTTGTACAAAGCGAATAAGAGTGTTGCCACTGGTGACCAATTATCATCATTAGAAAATGAACACAAAGATCATTTGAGTCATGCATATAAATTGAGAGATCAAATGAAAAAGGACCTGACTGCAGTTAAAACAAATGATTCTTTAGAAACACTAACTTTTGATTTAGAAAAAACACACTGTTTGCCGAGATTGCCGACTAGTATTGTCTATTATAAGCGCCAACTTAATCTTCACAATTTAAGGATACACTGTGGTAGTAATGGAAAAGCATACTTCAATATTTGGCTAGAGCATGAAGCTGGGCGTGGTACCCAAGAGGTAGGATCTTGTCTAAAAAAATACATTAGCGAGCACTTAAAACCTGGCGTTACTGAGTTGATACTCTAGGCTGATTCATGTGGTGGACAAAATCGAAGCATCAAAATGGTGCTTATGGTTCAACATATTTTTACACGGTCATCCAACGATACAAAAAATAACAATGAGATTTCTTCAACCAGGACACACTTATCTTCCAAATGATTCGGAGTTTGGAGATATTGAATGTGCTTTAAAATCTCAAATACGTTTATATACACCGGAAGATTTTATTTCTGTGATGGAAAACTGTCGCCGCAAGAACAAGTTCACGGTCACTCGGCTACAAAAAGAAGATTTTAAATCGGTAGCACCATTAGTAAATTCTATAACAAACCGGAAAACTGATATGTATAAACAAAAAAATTCTTGGCTTTCAACGTTTGAAATAGAAGTGCGTCGTGATGAACCATCAAAAATTTTCATGAAAACGAAACTAGAGGAGGAAGCCCAAGTGATCGACATATCAAAAGGTGGTAAGAGTTGGAAACAAAAACCGAATTTTGCTATTGATCTTCCTATATTATATCCGGAAGGTCGTGAGCTATCAACTGCCAAAGTTCAAGATCTAAAAGAACTGTTAAGGCTAATTCCGCCTGATGCTAAATCTTTCTATAATTTCTTGAAGAATGTTGCATCGTATGATTTTGTAGATGATGCTGATGGCTTGGGTAGTACCATTGATTTCGATATTGAAGAAAATTCAATAGAGGATTTACCTTAATTACCTTTTTTTTTAAGATAGTTATTAAGGAAATGTGATTCTACGAGACTGAATAAATTTTTTAAATATAGATGTTTACCAAATGAGAAAAATATTGTTAAGATATCTTATTTTTGTAAAGAGGGGTTTTGTGATTCTGTTTGAATTATTTTTGTAAGTTTTATTGTTTTGAATTCTATTACATTGTTAAATGCTCCCAATAACATTTTTTTCTAATTTGCCTTTCAAGAACAGAACGATTAGTTACGATTTTATTATGAGTATAGATTAGCCATTTAAGTACATATGAGTACTTTGAACTGAAACTGAACTGAAAATTGAACTGATTTTTAAAGAATATTTAAAGACTAATGAAAATAAGTTTAATATTTATTTTTTTTAAAGTTAACTTACATTCAAGAACATATGAAAATTGCTATGACAAAGCCAGTTTTTAGTTTTTTAATAAAGATAAAAAAATTATGAGTGTTTTACTTAAAACCTTTTTTTTATTGTCCAAGCGAGGTAATCCTTTTATCAATAAACGTTTATGTATCTTAATATATTCTTTTAAACATTAGGGATCTGATTCAACATTAAGCAAAATGGTGTTAAGTTTCTTAACATCCTTTTATCAATATTGTAGCATTTTTTACATTTTGTAATATACAATAATCTCATTTTTAGGGAATACTATCCAGCTTTTCGCCATTTAAGTTAGTAATCTATTACTCAAATTATTATTTCTTTTATTGGATACAGAAAAAAATCTAGTAAATATATATTTTTCTAACAAACTAATCAAAAACTGTCATTATATCTTTAGACGCCATTTTCTCAAAATGTAATCTGTGTGGCTTGAAACATTATTGTTTATCAGCGTCCATATATATTTAATAAACAATATAATATTCTAGAACACCTTTGCTGGTGAAAAAAACTGGGCCAAATGTTTTGACTGGGAACCTTGAATTCACTGCAAATCGACTCTCTGGCTTAGTAGCGGCCTATGCTTTTGAGAACCGCGGCCGATTTCCCACTTTGCCCTCACATTGGGACTCACTTGAAATAATGAAAACGAACAAAGATGTAAATTATTTCTATCAGCAGTGACTGGGACAGAACATTTTTATGAACAATTCTTATATTGGCCCTTAGTTTGTGCCATAAGAAAATTTCAGCTTAAGAAAATGCCCATAGAACCAGTCGTCAAAATAGCTAAAGTGAAAAATCCAGAAGGTGTTCAAAATGCTAAAGTTATGATGAGAAATTTGGATACAGTGAAAATGATGTGGAGTTTGTTCCCCGGATCTAACACTGAGGAACTACAACATTTACTGCTAACCGCATCCCAACAGCTAATACTTATTTTCTTTGGTAAATGAAAACAAATGAAACATTATTTTCTTTAAACTTTATTTTATTTTTCTATAAACTTACATAATTTATTTATTGTCTGTTCAGTTATTTTTTTTTATTTATGGGAATTATATTTACCTATTGTCTTATTAAAAAATTCTATGAGTAGAAAATTTGAAAATGGCTGAAATATGTAACAATAAAAAAAAACTGAACTGTGATCATTATTACATTAAATGAAAGCATTTCAAATAAAAAAATAATTAATTATTTAAAAAAAAAATACTTTTAAAAATATCTATTTGCTTATACTGATTTTTTATATAAATATTGACATATTTGATATACAAATGTTGTTTTTTTCTTATCATAACATTTAAAAGTTACTTTTAATGCAATCATTACATTGTACTATATTTTTTTTTCATTTACTAGTTAATAAATGATTGGCACATATGTTCTTGTTTAATTAATTGCCTTTATTTAGTCTATAATTTTATAATAATTGGTATTTTTATAGTAATATATTTTCTTGGGTGTACAATAAACAGATATTGATAAATTATATATATCACCACCCAACCTAACCTATTTAAAGTTCTCATTACGACAAAACCAATACGACCCTATCAGAAATTATTACAAAGTTTAGTTTCTAGAAGCAAGAAGCAAGAGCAAGAGAAACCTCAAGTTAATAATAAGTAATAATATTATTAAACTAGTCTATTCGGCATAGTTTTATGTAGCGGTCGGGCGCTGGACCGAATTTAATTAACCGGTTGCAGTTGGTAGTACTGTAGACCTGTCCATTGGGACATGAAATGTGTGGTCCAAGTTGAGAGCATGGGAGAATAATGTTTATTAAATTAAGTAAGATAATTTTGAGAAAGTATTTTTTTAGGTTCACGCTGTATTCCACTTATAGCAGGGAATTTGGGAACCTAATTTTAACTAAGTTGCAGGTTTAAACCCAATACAATGTAATATTTGAGTGTCCAATTGGGTAAGTTCAGTATCAGTTTACTGCATGTTTTTGCTTCACGCTGTATTCTCCACGTAGCAGTATAGGCCGAGGGAACCTGGGAATCTAATGTAAGTATACTCCGTTCTCATTTGGACATTTTCCTCCCTATTTTCCGCCGCCGCTGGAGGCATAGAGTGTTGAGTGAAATAAAAATATTAATTATTTCATTCCTCCGAAGTGGAATCGAACCGACAACTGTCACGTTTACAGTCGCACACCTATACCGCTGTATCACGACTGGCCTCAATATTAAATTCAGTAAAAAATAAAAAAAATATTTTTATAAACAAAAACCCCGACTGTTAATCCTGATAAACTATTGGGCTTGTTTATTTTCTTTTTAGTTTTATGCAGTCGGGGTTTTTGTTTATAAAAATATTTTTTTTATTTTTTACTGAATTTAATATTGAGGCCAGTCGTGATACAGCGGTATAGGTGTGCGACTGTAAACGTGACAGTTGTCGGTTCGATTCCACTTCGGAGGAATGAAATAATTAATATTTTTATTTCACTCAACACTCTATGCCTCCAGCGGCGGCGGAAAATAGGGAGGAAAATGTCCAAATGAGAACGGAGTATACTTACATTAGATTCCCAGGTTCCCTCGGCCTATACTGCTACGTGGAGAATACAGCGTNTGTAAAAACAAAAACCCCGACTGCATAATACTAAAAAGAAAATAAACAAGCCCAATAGTTTATTAGGATTAACAATCGGGACCTCTTTAAATTATGCGGGGTTCCTGGTAAAGATTTTATTGATTGAAGAATTACTTATAGGTCCCGACTGTTCATCCTAATAAACTATTGTGCTTATTTATTTTCTTTTTAGTTTTATGCAGTCGGGGTTTTTGTTTTTATAAATATTTTTTATTTTTCACTTTTTTATAGGATTCCTTATAGTAATGATAATCATAATATACCTTTTTAAAATCCTCATATTGAGCTCTTGAATTTGATACCCATATTATGGTATTCGAAACCATTTTTTTTTCATTATTCCAATGGCGTCCCACAGCCGCTATGATATATTTTTTTTAACGTCACCTAACTAAAGAACACTTGGGCTGCTAAGATAAATCAAACGATAACTAAATTAAATAAATCCGTTCAGCTGTTCTGGAGATATGAGGTAATAATAAAACAATACATACATGTATACATATAAGATACGCGCGAAAAACATAACCCTTCCTTAGCAGTCGGGAATAAAGATTTTTTATAAAAAAAATCCTCTCATAACTTGTACCATTAAAAGTCCTTACAATACTCGCTCCTTACATAAGTTATTTCTACCCCATAGTTGAGTTACAACTTGAATTGTGGGTCAGCAACGTCTTGTGATAAATATTGTAGGGTGAGTGATTTTATTGGTACAGCAAAATATATGGGAGACTAGTCGTCGCCCGCTATTTCATTTGCGTGGAATTTAAGAGGTCAAGTAGAAAATCGACAACCACAATCCGTTGTCAGTCTCTTACTGGTCAATAGTGTGTTTCATTGTACTGCTACTCCTCCTAGACCGTTAAACCTACAGCTCTGAAATTTTGCAGGAACATTGTGGCCGATACGGTGATACCAGATACGAAGTTGGTGATAATTGTAATTGTAGTTTTTGAGTAAATGGTCAAAATGTGTTCCATAAAGCTAAGCTATGGAACGTTTTCAAATAATATATGTCAGTTTTAAAGGGTCATTTTATTGTAAGTAGTTTTTTTTAATTACATTACGCAACATACATAGCTTCGCTCAGCTGCACCCGCCGTGCACAGCATGTGGTGGATCCTAGTTAGGTAGGAATTGGTTTCGTCGTGGCTTAGAGGCACAAGCGAGTGGCTATAAATGTGACGGTTTTGAGTTTTTTTTACAGCGTTTTGTGTCGGAGGTTTTCAATTATTATCAATAATATTTTTAACTTAACTTAACTTAACTTAACTTAGCTTCACGCTTTATCCCTTGCGGGGTAGTCAGAGAGAACGGAGCGCCAAACGCTACGGATAATATTTTTGCTAATAATATTTTTGGAGTTTCTTTTATATATTTCTAAAGTTATTTATATGTATTTCCCTAAAGATTGCTTATCTAATAATATAAAACTTCTGAATGACTGGAAGACAACGCCCCTACAAAACTACTGGTCTTAAAAAGTTGAAATTTGACATACTAGTACATGTAGTTTATTGAGTATAACAGGGCTATAGCATTTTTTCTAAATTTATATTTCTTTCTCTAAAATGATTACTCTAAATTTCTCTAAATTTATACTGTAACCTGAAAAGACCGGATCTTAAAGTCTACGCAAACAAATTCACTGGCGATAACTAATATAATATAATATTGTAAATACATATATAAGATTTAGTTAAAATTATTACAGTACTAAACTCGGCTGTACTCCCGTAGCACGTACAAGTAAGCTCGAGAGGATAGTTAGAACGCTCTTATCTTAACAGTTTAAAACTAAAATTTCATTTAAACCCGTAAGTGGAACAACGATGAGTTAACCTTTACCGTCATTCTTTATATGTGGTCTATATTAGCTTTCTTAACTAGGCTATTGTGGGTCAGTAGCAAGGAACTTAATTCTTTTTATACTATGGATATGGTTGTGGATTCAATTCAAAAAGTAATTTATATTTTAACACGTTAGGTAGTGGGCAACCGTTTAACGTTGTAAATTTAATTTCCGTTCGGGGGAATTATATTTAATTTATTCTTTTTCTCCACTATGATAAGATAAAGTATGGTTTTGAATTCCGCCACTCGTAATCGCCAATCTTAAATTCGTGTGAAATTGTAGACAACGGAGTGTGAATTTATATATCTTTTTTTAGCTTCACACTCTATCCTGTAAGTAGCAGAGGGAACCTAGAGTTGTAGTTTCATACATAAATTTCATTTCCATTTGGATATTTACATTCGCAACCTACTGCCAAATTCTCGAAGTATTTCGTGTGGCTTGGCAGAACTTAACTCCGCGCTTTACCACGTTACGAGACCGAGGAAATTAAAATATTAACGCAACTCAACACGCAATGTCTCCAGATTTCTGCAGAAAATGAAGAACAGAGTGTCTTAACACTAAGCTCTCTCTGCTTACTCTGCTGTATGTGAAATTCAGTGTGAATCTAAATAAAAACGAAACAAATCTTTAGCTTTACGATACTATAGTGTACCTAGATATGTAGATTAGATAACTCAAGCACGTATACGATGGATACACGCTTCACTACTACCTTTAGATACACGAATAAAACGCTTCACTAAATTTCTACAAATAAATTTTGGTTCGTAGCACAAGATCATCCAGCGTTTAGATTGTTTTGTTTCTTTTTCTATACATTTTTATTGTAAAGTCTTCCGTTACTAAGTAACTGTTAGACAATACACAGTGGTTATTACGTGGTGTTGAACGCTGAAATTTGTCATGGAAGCTCTTTGACATATAGAAAAAAAATGAAAAAAATTAAATGAGCTTCACGTTTTATCCCGCACACATCGGTGTAGGCAAAGTAATGTTAAGACCAGTCGTGGGTTAGATCCCCACTCGAGGAGACGAAATATTTTATTCAAATGTTTATTTTCATTTCTTCGCTATAGTGGCGAAGCAAATTGGGGCGTTAAGTTACGCCAGTCAACACGCAATGCCTCCAGAATTCGGTGGGAAATAAATAATAAAAATTAAAAAAACCCACGACATTGATTTTGACTCGGAATTATCCAAAACCGCCATCCACAGCCCTTGCGGCTATCGTGCCGCAAGGGCTACATATTTGCATTTTCTCCGTGTGCTCGCTCGAAACGAGGCGTTTATTTCCGCTACTTAACACGCAATACCTCAATAATGCCAAGGTAAGTTGGAAACAAAAGTGTTTTAACACTAGGTTTCCAGGCTGCATTTGCTCATCCTTCTCTGTGGGATACGAAAAGAATGAAGCTTCAAAAATACAAACCATATACTCATTTAGACACAACTCAAATAAGTCAAAATTAATTAAATATTTTCCGTATTATTTGATTTTAATGAAGAAATTGAATAAGAAGTACGTAAAATTGAGCGGAACACAAATTGGATTAATTACGTACGTCAATTGGACTGACGTAAGAATAAATAAGTTGATACATTCAAAAACACGAGATAACTCTGTTGTTTTACCGTATATGTGGCATATTTCCATAAGTATTGTGTTACATAAAATATTATGTAAATTAATAAATGGAGTCGTTTTGTACTTGTATCAGAATAATAAATAGCATAATTTATTTTGGTTACCTTCATGCTGTTATCTCGCATATTGGAGGTTAGGCAGAGGGAACCTGGGAACTTAGTTTTAAGATAGATAGATATCCTTTTTCCTTTAGACACTTCCGTTCTCTGGTTTTCGTCGAATTCTAGAGGTATTGCGTGGCGAAATAAAATCAACGCCGCGCTTTGTCTCGTTAACATTAAGGGATAATTATTTCATTCCTCCAAACAGGAACAAGCAGGACATATATTCCATCCTGGAAGTGTAAAATAAATACAAATTTCTCTGGAACTAAGTCACATCGAGATAATTCTTTTGATTTCTTTTTCTTCTTTGGGTATCTCTGCAATCCCGAAGGTTAGCCTAGCTTTCATAGCTCTACTCTATTCAATGCTAGATGGAAATTTGATACCGGCCCAATCCCTGATGTTCCTCAGCCACGACTTTTTTCTACCTGCAGCACTTCTTTAACCGTCTACTTTACCCATCATAATGAGCTGAACTAAATCCTTTTAAATTAAAATAAGTCTTACTAAAATCGGTTGAGCAGTATACTAAATTAATTCCACCCCTAAAAAATTTGGTTCTCCATATATTTTACAACGCCATTCCTATAAATTTACCAAAAGACGGTCTTCACAAACCGACGAAAAATACTTTTAATAACATTAGCGTCAGCCAAGCGGTATTTCAGCAGTTCTCAAGAAGATTCGCCTGAATTTCATTCCACACGACCATTCATGCGACAGGCTGTCTAAAAGAACATTTATATTTAATATAGTTATTTCATTTTTGGAGACGCGCCAGGTTACTTAGGCTAAACTAGCTACCTGAGCTATTGCTAAGTGTGGTCTTGGGACGCATTACTGCAACTTTTATGTATATTATAAGTTTTATGGCTTATCGTGTGGCGCAGTGGATTGGTTCTAATTTTCTTATTTAATTACAGTAAATTATTGTGCATATAACTATTTATAAATAAAATTGATATCTAGTCAACGATAATTATGAAAATTTGTCCAAATTTAATGTACTTTCGATTCGATTCCTATGTTTAGGTTCGACGTAAAATGGAAAATCTCGTTCCCATTTCTGTAGGAATTAACTTCATCTTTCTAAGTCGAGTTATTTCATTTATTTTTTGTCTATTAGTCACTGAGTAACGGACGTAAATTAAAAATAAAGATAAAAGACCGGCCAAGTGCGAGTTGTAAAACGGACTCTCAACAATAGGGATAAACCTTTGGTTACGGAATCCTAAAAATCTATGTAATTAACTTAAAAAAATAAGCGTGTATGCTACAATATTTTTGCCTTTTTATTATGAAATGTCTATAACATAAAACTCACGAAAAAATATAACAAGATATTACCGTATAGTACGAACATAAAAGTAATACGTTCTTTACGACCGTAAACGTATCCGACGTTAGGACGAATAAACATATGGTATAGAAAACAGCTGAAAAGAACTAAATTCTAAGTGGTAAGAAATATAATAAAAATCATAATATTATTTTACAATGTTGTAATTTTTTTCTTAATTAACATTTTTTTTTAAATATAATTAGCGCCGAAACTCAACGCCGCGCTTTGCCTCGACATCAGAGCGAAGAATGAAAATATTAAATATTTTATTTTATCGAGTGACAATCGAACCCATCGCATTTACAGTTTACACTCAGGCTCCTGCGCCACGACTGGCCTAGACACGCATTTCCTCCAGAATTCAGCGAAAAATGAGTAAGAGTGTCTTAACACTAGGTTTCCCATTCCCATGTCAAAAAAAATATACTAGAAGTTCCAATTAATTATTATTTGCTTGAAAATGGTAGTTTTATATCTATTTAATAATAAAAAATATATATAATACTCTCGCATGTGACATATTGTATATGAAATTCACCAAATCCTTGGGACAATGATGTATTGGGCAATCATACGATCGCATAAACGTGCACAGTTTTCTTCAGCTTTATAATGTTTCTCTACTATTGACGAAATTTTATGCCGTAATTTTTTTTACTAAAGTGGGAGCGGGGAGGAGTGCACTGTACAGAGTAGATCTATAATCCTTGCATTTACAGTGAGGCTTTGTCCACGACGATGGAAACGACACTATTTACACAAATTTCATACATCTGCGAAATTCAAATTGAAGTATTAATTAAATAGCTACGTATTTCTTAAATTTCTTAATGTCTATGTATGTCTTAATCTAATCAAAGATATTTTTCTTAATTTCCTTATAGTTACCTACCTTGTGTTTTTGAAATCCGTAAAAATAGGTGAAACTCAGTAATAGTATCATTCCCAGAAGCAACCCCGGCGAGGAAGTGCTTTCGTAGGCTGACTACCAAAGAAATCAGTACATTTCTATTCAAATGATTATTGTGAGGCCACGATTACATTTATTTTTGTGATTCGACTATCGTTTGTTAGGATACTTGGCCGCCACGGCTGGTTTCTGCATAATATTCACATGACATTAAAATGAATATTGCGTGACATTGACCGTTGTTTTCTATTTTACATCTTCCCTATTCTAATGGGTTGGTTTTTTTTTGTGTAATAGCAATGTTAGGGATGAGTTATCGATGGGGAAAACTTTTATTATGGACTAGATGGGCAAATGGAGATGTGATTAGCTAATAGTAATAATGTTTTATTTATTCGTGTTATGCTGTATATTTTTACTTGGACTGAGATTGGAGGAGTACATTTTTTTTCGAAAATTATTTCAAAAATATTTAGAGAGTACTAAAATTGTTTTTTGGAGAGCACAAAATTAGGTCTTTTCGAGGATACCTTTTATTTGGAAGCAAGGAATATTTAAAGGCTGTCATTTTGTGCAATCTCGCTAACATTTCCAAACCGTCATCTCAATTTTTCGTTGAGTGTTCGATCCCCACTCGAGGGAATGAAATATTTATTTAAATTTATATTTCCATTTCTTCGCTCTGGGGTCGAGGTTGGCCTTGAGTTCCACCACTCAATACGCAATGCCTCCAGAATTCGGCGGAAAGTGAGGAACGGAGTGTCTTAATACTAGGTACCCACTCAAGTGATGAAAGAATACAAGGGACGGACGGTCTTAGCACTAGGTTCCATCTACCTATCATTCTATGTGGGAAAGCATAATGCTGATATTTTTTTTTACAAAACAAAATATAGGTCCATATGATTTAATCTTATCTGACTAACACATTATATACGGGTTTACATAAGAATAAAACAAACGTTATATCCAGATAAATTATATTATTATCATTACAATGAAGTGCGCTAGGCTTAATTACTACGATTACCATCTTTGTTGTGTTTTGTTAGAATTCCAAGTTATAACTTTACCAGCGGTAATATTATTATGGCTGCTGAAGAGTCGGCTCAAACACGCTAATTTATTAAAATATATTCGTTAATAAATATATATTAATTCATATTTCAATTTTGTTTTTGGGGGTTCCATATAATTTAAGTTCACGGTTCCTTGGAATTTCACTCAAAAAAGTTAAAAGAGATATATATATACATGTATATCAAAGAAATAAACTTATTGCTTGTTTCATACAAAGTGACTTCAAATACAATAATATAATAAATTTGTCAACTTTTATAAATTGTACTTCCCGTTGACATACAATTCTGAAATTGGTACGGAACCCTCGAGTAAGCGAGCTTGAGTGGTAGTTTTATTTGTTTCACGCTGTATTCGCATATAGCAGGATAGGGAACCTAATGCTATGCATTCTTCCCCCACACCGCCCAATGTTTAAAACATTGCGTGTTGAGAGACAGAATTCAACACCGCGCTTTATCTTTTATCGTGATGATAATAATTATTATAACTTTACATGATGTAAATGTAAGCATCAAATAAATATAATAAACTGAAATGAACCTTTTTCAAAAACCATGTCACATTCATATTTTATGTCACGTCACGTGACAGCGAATTGTCTCTACCGGGGAATTACCTGTACGCCGCGTGTAATTGGCGCCATTACCGTTTTCCTTGCGTGTTTATGATTTCTGAACTATATTTAAATTCAGAGTCGCTCGTGTAATTATATAAGAAGCTGACGTGCGCAGGAAGTTTAAATGAAATATTGCAATTTTAATGTAATTATGTTTTCCCACCTTTCCTTTATCGCGCTATTAAAAAACTGAAATGTAAAATTCGTTATTTTTAAGTAGCTTTAAATAAGGAAGGTATCTGAATATTTGATATTTTTAAAACGAACAAGCGTAGCTTAATTTCTACGAAATTGTTTTTTAAGTTTTTCCTTGTTTAATTTAATAGGTTTTTTTAATATTTAATAGAAGAATTTTGAACTGTTTTGATCAAGTATAATATTTTTTAGGGTTCCGTATCTCAAAAAGTGTAAACGGAATTTGTATAAAATATTTTTTTGTCTTTTTGTCCGTCTGTCAAGATCATATATCTCAAGATTGCATGGATATATCGACCTGAAATTGTCTATATCTAGATTTATGGTCCCTTGGAGCCCACCAAAAATGGGATTCTAATTCAACGCAATCAAAAGATACGAGTATTTATGCATCGATTTTGTTGGATTTTGTATGAAATTCACCGCGTAATCAAAACCATAGCGTACTTCCCATGGATCTCCAATTATTAATATTGGCATTGAGTGAGAACTTATAGATAAAGGAAAAGTTCGACAATTGAAAGTTGGGTGCAAAAACATATGGGTGTGTCATAAAACAAATTAAGCAAACTTATATATGTAGTTTATTTCGTACAAATTGAGTATAATATATATGCCCGCAATTTTAAATTTGTCAATTTTTATAAATTGTATCTACTTCTTGTTGAACCAAAATTCTGAAATTTGTACGGAAGCCTTGGTGGACGAGTCCGACTTGAACGTAAACGGGTTCTTTTTATATCTATTATTTTACGATTTATTCCCAATAGGGAAGTCGGTTAAAAAAAATAGATAGTAAGTATATCATTTTGGTTGTCTCTTTTCGTACATTTCGAGATACTGCATGTTGGGTAGCGTAACTTAACGGCACGCATTATTTTAACAGACTGGATCGTTATTGTGGCGCTCGGGCACAAATGTGCGACTGTAAAACGTGACGACGGTGGTTCGATTCAAATTTGGAGAAATGAAATATTTCATACTTTCATTTTTTCACTCACTTTTTTTAGTAACGAGGCAAAGCTCGATGTCGAGTTCCGCTACTTACACGCAATGCCTCGAGAATTCGTCAGAAAATGGCGAACAGAAGCGTCTTAATGGAAACGAAATGTTTGAATAGGTTCCCAGGTTCCTCCTGCCCAATCTGCTATGTGCAGAATATAGAGTGAATGTGATAAAGTGATAAAAAAATTGGCTCACATACAGGATGTAACGCGATCGATGGATTAATGGTTAATTTTGGATAGAAGACCTCAGTACCTATCCAATTCGCTCCCATGTATGTTGGCCGATTTTCAGTGGTTCAGCAGTTATTTGAAAATTTGTGTTTTTTTTATCAGCTTCACGCTGTATCCCGCACACAGCAGGGTAGGTAGAGGAAACCTAGTATTAAGACACTCCATTCCCCACTTTCTGCCGAATTCTGGAGGCATTGCGTGTTGAGTGGCAGAACTCAACGCCGAGCTTAACCTCGACACCAGAGCGAAGAAATGGAAATAGTAATAGGAATGGAATTAGTAAATTTAAGTAAATGTTTCATCTCCTCGAATGGGGATCGAACCCGCAACCAGTGTACAGTCACACTTCGTGCCGCTGCGCCACGACTGGCCTGGAATTTGTGATTTTTTGGAAATAAAATGGATTCTTGAAGAAAATTGGCAAATACAGTCCGACTGTTGAGTCTGCGCTTAGTAGATTACTATATAATTATGATGTTATTTAATTGTTATTAAATAATAAGAATAAATATGAAAAAATGTTATTTACAATAGAAATAATTATGGTCATAAAAATATTTTATAACTTTTTTTACTCCTATAACCTTTAAATTGCTATTTCAATTATTTATAGTTAAATTTCTAAACTCTATATAAACTTTAATTCTCACACGCTCGTGATTTTTTTCTCATTATAGCTCAATAGTAGATCTTTAGTATAATGTAACATTTCAAAATAATCGGCTTATAAATCTTGGAAATAATATGGTGCTTCCAAAAACTTGGGTGTGGCTGTGTCATGGACACGGCCTTTTTTGTACGTATACGTTTATGTAACTGGTTATATTATTTAAATAAAAAAAATATTGGTACAATATGACTTTATTGATTATGGGCCTTTGACACGAAAAGTATGAAATTGATTGAAATTTCTGGTAAAAGCTAAATCAATACAGATATTACCTACCCTTTTGAGAGATTTTCAATATAAAACAAATTGAACTCGCTGAGCATGAGCTCGGGCAATGAGCGGTTTTGTGAGACATTAACGTTAAAGTCTCCAATTATCATAACTGGAGTAGTAAGATCAGGCTCGTAAACGGGTATCATTTTAGCGATGTTCTGGAATATCTTAACGATCATAACATAAAGAGTTTTTTTTGCTGACGTTGTGCCCGGATATACACACACCCAATATAAATGGAAGATGCCATTGGCCTTTACGTTTACTAAACACATAACACCAGCTTTTGCGCCTTTAATTTTCGAATGAATATCCGACAACAATTCCCATGTCAATGTTAGCTTTATTACAATCAGTGAAGATATTGATATTGCGTTGTATGGTGACTCCACTGGCTTTGCGACTTGATGATGATGATACCTCTACTGATGATGTAGTTGCAATTTATCTATCCTTGGCGGTATTACAATATAATCTAAGATCAAAACCAGGTACCTTCGCTTGTACGGAATTTTCCATTCAAATTTCGCTAATTGCCATTTGGCAACTCAGATCAGTTGATGATTGTATCGGTAGAGATATCTTCTGAGTGCGGACCAAATTTTGTGGCGGTAATAAGTATGATACAATGCTGATCAGGAACATATTTACAAAACTTTTTACTTTGACGACTAATGCCACCAATGGATGTTCGGCCAATCTTTGGTACTCATCTCGTATCGCCCTAATTGTAGGAGACGCCTGACCAAATCCGTCATCAAACTGGAAATCTTCTCGGATATCAATCATATAAAAGCCATCTATCTGCTCAGCTTAAAGTTCCCTGCTGGCTTTTTAGGAAGAGTATTTTTAAGCAGCGGTAAGTGTTTATCTGTTGATAGCGCAGAATTTGATTCTTTAGCTATCCAGTGGTATAATTTAATTTTAGATGTAGAGAATAGTTTCGAAACTACAAGGCCAAACTCTATGCCCCGATTTTGTTATTATTATATTTATTGGACTGCCCCCGTATAGGCTACTGTATATACTATTTATAGACATATTCACGTCAACATCGTTTTTAAATAAGATAAAATTTATCAGAAATTTTCATGGGCTGTAGCGAAAAAAAAAATACTGCTGATTTTTTTTCAGAAGTAATTTTAAAAACTACTGACGTTACTTTAGAATAATCTCTAAAAGTTTCATAGGCGCAGCTCAATGACAACTTGGATAGATGACCGTTGATCAGTCGTGCGTTACACCTGTATATATTTTTATATTTATTAAAGTTATTTACAAATCTCTAATAAAATCAACAAAATATAATTTTTAATGTAGTACCTATGTAATAAAATAAGCTTCTAAACAATTCTGCTTGTTTTATTTAAGTAACAGCAATTCCTCTAACAATTCCCATCACCCGGATGTTTTCGCAGGTTATGTGTTTTCCTTTACAAGGTAAACTGGGGACTGTCGAAAATGTCATTGTTTTCATACTAAACACGTTTCAACTTTTACTACACCACAGTTAAAAGCCCACAATGCATTATACATTTTTCATATATTTCTACTCTTACGACCCACGTAATAAAGACTACATCGTAAACTCAAAGTAATATATATTTTGAGATCAGTTTGCAAAGAAATTTGTGCCTTATTTTAAAGCGATAGAGCCTAAATCATTTTTCGTGATTTGCATTAAAGTCGATTCTAAGGTTTTTTTGTGTTTATACAGGCTTTGAATTGTTATGTTTATTAAGAAAGGCACAAATGTCGTTTGTTCAAATATAGCGAATGGTTTTATAAACTATTGTAGTACTTTTTATTTAACTTTTTAGTTGTAATTTGAAAAGTCCAGTCGTGGTTCAGGAAGGGACACAAGCGTGCGACTGGAAACACGATAGGTGGTGCGTTCGATTCCTACTAGAGGAAATGGAATATTAGGAACCTTGTACCCTGCGATGTATGGGACACAGCGTGAACCTCAGTATATTAAAAAAATATGTAAATTGTTATTTCCCCGTAATCTTCATGTATGTGTCTATGGTTTTTAAACTTCATTAGCCATTATTTAACCTAATAATACTAAATAGGAATACAATACAACTTCAAACTATTAGTATCATCAAATAAATGATTTATTATTTATTTTCAGTGAAGTTTTATCCCGTATAAGAGGGTAGTCAAAGAAAATCTAATTTCAAGGCATTTCGTATTGAGTGGCACAAGTTAACAAAAAATTTTGTCTTATTAGCGAAAAAATAAGAATAATTTAACATTTTTTTAGCTTCATACTATATCACATACATAGAATGGTGGGCAGAGGGAACCTTGTATTAGGAAACTCCATTCTCATTGAAAAACTCCCGTTTCCCACTTGTCGCCTAATTCTGCAGACATTGCGTGTTGATTGGCGGAACTCAATTCCGCACTTGCCAAATATTTGGTGTCTCGAGTGGTAATTGAACCTACAACCTGTCGCATTTACAGTGCTTGTGGGCACAAGCACTGTAAACGCGACAGGTTGTGGGCAATATCTCTCAATTTTAAGAATTAAAATTGGATCAAATCAAATCAGCTTCACGCTGTATCCCGGACACAGCAGGGTAGGCAAAGGGAAGCTAGTGTTAAGACAATCCGTTCCCCACTTTTCGCCGAGTTCTGGAGGCATTGCGAGTTGAGTGGTGAAACTCAACGCTGCACTTTGCCACGACACCAGAGCCAATAAATGAAAACAGAAATGTAAATAAATATTTCATTTCCTGGAGTGGGGATCGAACCCACAACCAGTCGATTTTACGGTCACACTTTGCGCCCCTGCTATAATATCCTAATAAACCTTCATAGCATTTAGAAATTACAAATTATTTTTAATCAAACTCAACTTCAATTTCCAAACGGAATTAAAATTGCATAATCAAATGAAACTGTCCATTTCGTTAAAAAAAACCAGTTTATTAAAACTATTAAGATTGTCGTTTTACTTTTATACTCCCAAGTCTTGTTACTTTGCAAGCTGTCTTTTCCCGCCTTAGGAATTAGCGCATTTTTAATGTTCCGTAGACTGTAGAGGCACTGTTGGGAATAGTCACCTGATACCTTGGTGTGTTGTGTGTTTTAACGGCAAGGACTCTTATTAAAAAATATTTTCATTAAGTATAAAATATATTGATTTAATTTCTTTGGTATTAGGATATAAAATGAGGTTATAATTAATATTATTAACAAGTTATGTAAATATCAGTACTTGGTATAATTAGCTTCACGCTATATCCCGCACACAGCGGAATAACACAGGAAACCCAGTGTTATGACACCCCGTTCCTCATATTCCGCCAAATTCTGGAGGCATTACGTGTTGAGTGGTAGAACTCAACGCCGCGGTTTGCCTCGACACCAGAGCGAAGAAATAAAAATATAAATAAATGTTTTATTTCCTCGAGTGGAATCGAACCCACAACTAGTCGCAACCACAGTCACACACTTGCCCACGTGCACACGTGCTCACGTATATGTATACAAACAGTATTTACTTTTAATACAAGAGAAATAAACTTTACATTTTTTAAATATAAATTGTTATAAAAAATACAATAAAATATATATTATTAAAATATTAAATATCCAATATAATAAAAAAATATATTCTATTACTAAATAGAATTGCATCCGGTAAACACTACACTAAACTAACAGAATAGACTTTATCCAAGAAAGTAAGACCGGCTTGCGGCTGTCACCTGACAGGTTCTTTTTAAGCGCGTCTTTCATAATTTTCTTTATTCTCATCCTGCGCTTCGAAGATATTATCTTTTATCTATTTGGTGAATTAAAAGCTGCATTATAAAGAACCTTTTACGTACAAAATACGTTATCTCGAGATAATTGATAGTGACGTGAGCTTTTGTAAAGAATAAGTCGGAGATATATTTAGTTTTAAATATTCTCTAGTGACCGTTGTAGTGCAAAAAATGTCTTGTAATCTCTTGCAATGCTGAAAAGTGTCTTGCAATCGAGAACTTTAAGTTAAAAGAAATTTTGTATTCTCTTTAGAAAAGGGAAACTTATTAATTATTGTTATTATTAAAATAAAAATAATATAAATCAGCTTCACGCTGTATCCCGCACACAACAGAGTAGGCAGAGGGAACCTAGTGTTAAGATACTCCGTTCCCCACTTTTCGCCGAATTGTGGAGGCATTGCGTGCTGAGTGGCGAAACTCAACACCGCGCTTTGCCTCGACATCAGAGCGAAGAAATGGAAATATACATTTAAATAAATATTTCATTTCCTCGAGTGGGGACCGAACCCACAACCAGTCGCGTTTACAGTCACACTTTTTGCCTCTACGCTACGACCGGCCGTTTATTTACGTTATTATTAACAATTGTAATTATAATAAAAACAAAATGAATCGTTAGGTTAGCTTAGAACTCTTACTTGATCAAAGAGAGTAATTTAATTGATTAATTTAAACTATTTTTATGTGCCAACATTAAATAAAACTTTATAACAATCGGCGATAAAAAAAATTGAAAAGGCAATGTTTATTTGTTTGTACATAATGTAGAAACAAACAAACGTTGCTTTTTCATTTTTTTGTAATGTATTTATATTATATTTTTCATTATTCAATAGCTCTCAACACCATAATTATGCGCATAAATAAAAAATATTGCCCTCAACAACATAAACCAACAACAATATTGCTCTCAAAAATTATAATATAATAAATAGTAAAACAATAAATACATCTACAAGGGTCATTCAACGTTCATATTGACTTTGGACAAGGCATGTTCAATTTATCAGTAGCAATTGTCAATTATAGCCGATACGATTAATTAATCTGTTTATTGACAGTCACAATGAGGTTATTTGTTGATGTCGAACAAAAGGTACTTCGTTGAAGGCTTTTCGAGTTTATTTTAAGCTACGTGACGTATCCGGGGGTGAGTGGCGAGTGCTTTTGCTGATCAAGTGACTCGTATCTCATTAAGTTTACAATTACAAATTTGCTATAACGAATTCATTTTATCTAGGTGGAAATTTGGTTTTCGAGTATTTCTTTATTGAGTGTTAAACTTTCGGTGATGTGTTGTTTAAAAATATACGTATGTTTTTTTTTAGTTTCACATGATCCGTGATACAGTCACGAACACAGCGAAGTAGGTAAGGGGGAACATAGTTATTATATACATTAGAACTTCGTTTTCCATTTTCCACCGAATTCTGAAAGTGGCGGAACTGAACGCCGTGTTTTGCACCGAGACTAGAGCGAAAGAAAATTATAATTAAACATTTTACTTCATCTAATGGTAATTGAACCCACACCATGTCGCATTTGCAGTCACACACTTTTGCCCCTGCGCAAGGACTAGATATTTTGAAATTAACCTAGATTGTGAATAAATCTAGTGTCTATGTTACCTATGTGTCACTAAAATCTTTAAATTATCGTATTAAATATGGCAAAATCTAACGTTACATTTATTTAACAAGACTGAAAATGAAAGCTCTTATAAGAAAGCGTCATTCTTTTCAGTCTTGATTGTCCTTTAAAATTTATTTCAAATACAATTTTTATAATCAGTGAATATTCAAATAACCTTTAACCAGAATGCAGATTGTATTACAAAATACGTCTAGCACAACAACTTCATCTTTACATATAAAATTCTTCCATTACCTAGCAACCGCAGAGAGAGAACGCATAAACGACTGTTACATACGCATACGCATAAACGAGTGCTTATAAGTAATGAGAAAACATACCAACATATTTTCAGCTTAATTTGAAATCATTGAAAAAAAATATAGTAAGCCACATTGCCAAAGGTTCATATCGTGAAACATTTTTACTTTTACTCTTTTCCTGGCTTTTCAATACATAGTTTTTAATCTCTCGTATGAACATTTTCTCGTGCAGTTTTTAAATAAACAATGGGGGAATCATTCATTTCGATATTGGCAGAGATATTTTACATTAAATATTAAGTAGTTCAAGTTTTTTTTTTTATATTATAAATATAATCAGGAATACTTTGCTAGAAAATATTCTCGATTAACGAAGAGAAGAATGATGTGGAAAAGAACGGATCAGTACTTTTTTCATTTCCATTTGAGATGTCTGTCGGTAACAATAGGTATTGTATTCTATATTTAAATAAAACTCGATTGTTAATAAATTATGATTTTCAATATAAACAATTTTAAAAACGATATGGTCAGTTTAAATTTTAATAATAATATTAATATGATTTTTTTCGCTAATTTTATATACATAGTTATTTAGAAAAGATTTGTTAATATATCACTTGACCTCATTTTAGTGTAATACATAGATAAATGCGATGGTTGTAGATTCGATTCCTATTGGCAAAATGATTATTTACACACTTCAAAAATTAGCGAAAAATGGACAACGGAGGTTTTATCCACTCTTATCTAAATGGTAACGGAGTGTCTTAACATTAGGTTTTCAATTTCCATCTGCCTGCCCTGCTTTGTACGTATGCACGTAGTACGAACAAGAACAAAATATTTCTCCGTTGTAATGAGAAACAAAGCGCGATATTGACTTCTACCACCAAACACGCAATGAAATATGAAAAGAAAATTTAAAAACTAAAACCCGACCACTAGCACCAAGCAGTAACAAGCACCAAAAAGTATGAAACAAGAAAATAGTCTCCGCTGAAATTATACCGAGTATTAAATAAACAACTATAGGGTGGAAAGTTGAAACGGAGTGTCTGACCATTAGGTTGAAACGGAGTGTCTGTATATTATGTGGTAGACATTATATCTCATATAGATATTTTGAGGGATCTTAGACTTTAATTTTATAAGTTAATTTTCTGCCATGACCTCCCTATATATAAAAAAGAGAAAAAATTTACTTCTAATTTTGTACAATAATAATTTCTAGCAACTCATATAAAATGAATAAAAAGTAATAAATATTAAAGCAAAAATGTCTAAACTCCGTCCAAGGTGACATTTCTCTCTCGCTTTGTAGTTAAGACGTAGTCAGTTGTAGAGTACTCGGTCCTAGTGTTTGTTCTAATTGCCGCAGACAGCTGCCACTCTGATTCAGCGTGATGAACTTAACCTGCATTTGTTTTAGCCAAATAGGTTTGAATTTGTTAGCATTAAGAGCCTTCGTTAGATTTAAATGGGTACTATTTCTATTTTTGAATTTTAATAAGATTTTGAAGATTTATAATTTAGAAGTTTTAGAACTTTCGAGTTTCGAGTTATGTGTTCGATTCCCACTCGACGAAATGAAACATTTAATAATAAATGATGGCGTTGAGTTTCGCCATTTAATACGCAATGCCTCCAGAATTTGGCTGGAAGTGGCAAGCGAGGTGTCCTAACACTAGGCTTCTTTTTGCCTTCCCTGCTACATGCTACATTTTTATAGCATGAAGCTGGAAAAAAAGTTCACAAATATTAAAATTAAAGATCCTGCGGCGTCTTATATTCGTGGGGCGGGTTCCCGCTGGGTTTTAGTGGGTAGGATCGGATTCGCCGGTGAGTCCCACAGTACCGCTCATCCGTAAGGAATTTGACTTTCCTTGTGAGGTGGTCTGCGTAAATGCATTTCCCAGCGATGAAAAAATGGGGACAAAAATGTGACTTTAAAGGTGATAGTAGTAAATTCGATTCTATACTAGATAATGAAATATGTTACCAGAGCGAAAAAAATAAAATATTCATATTTTACAACCGATAACAACACAAAGCGCAACGTTAAGTTATAAAGTTTTTAATTAAAGTTTAGTTTAAATTAAATTTGTTATAATGTAACATTTTTGAGTGACGCCAAATTTACTAAATTAAGTGAATTTATATATAATAATACAAGCGAATTTAGCAATTTTAATTAGCAAACCTTATATCTATAAGATTAAAAACATCTAAAACTAAACGGTAAAATACTAACTAAAAGCAGAATCAAGTCTAATTGCAATAATTTAAAGGTGCTTTCCTGAAACGCAAACCTCTTAATTGTCAGAATTGCACTGAAACTTCCAAGGAGTGCTGAAACTGTACGTTATTAAAACCACATTATTTAGTCACTTAGTTTAATTCAAGTTTTTTGATTGCACAAATAAAACTTAATGAGTCTACATCCGTATTTTGATTGGATAAAATGAGATTATGTAGTTATATGTAAACGTTCTCGTATAAAGAAAATAGTTATGATGCTTCGATTCGCATTTGAGAAAATTTAATATTTATTTCTTTTATTTCTTTGCTCTGATGTCGAGGAAAAGCGTGGCGTTGAGCTACGGTACTGTACACGCAATGTGTATATTTAAATAAATTTAATGTATATAACATTTGGCAGAAAATGGAGAACGGAGTATCTTAACACTAGGTTTCCTATGCCTATCCTGTGCTGATGCATGAAGTCGAAAAAAATAGTAAGCTCTACATTATGATTCCTAAAAAAATATCACTACTTATATTTTTTTAGGAATCATGTCTTAATCCCGGCGAACCAGGGCAATTTTGTATCATGACGCTCCCTTTGGTAATTTAGTGTTGATACACTCACACACTAAAAAAACCATCAATCTCTTTTTAACTAACATGCCAAGTTTTACAAACTAAGAAAGAATTAAAAGAAGAAGAATTTAAAGAGTAGAAACAATTAAAATGGAGAGAAGACTTTTTGCTCTACTTTACTACTCTACTCTTTTCTGCTAAATGCAGTGTGAAATAAAAATATTAATATTTTTATTTACAAAATAGATTGTCTTCTTTTTCTTTTTAATGTACCCAATGGCGGAACCAAATGCACTTTAAAAAATCTTCTTTCAAAATTTTGCCGTCAATTTGGTTCTAAGAGGTGAAAACTTCTTGTTTTTTCTTATTTTCAGCTTCACGCTGTTTCCTGCATGTAGCAGGGTAGGCATATGGAGTCTAATGCTAAGACACTGAATCGCCGAATTTCGGCGGCGTTGCTTGTTGAGGAGCGGAACTCAACGCCGCGTCATTGTCTCCGCATCATGGCGAAGTAATGAAAATATTAAACATTTAATTTCCTCGAGTGGGAGTCGAATCCACAACCTGTCGTATTGACAGTCACACACTTGTGTCAAACCACCACGATTGACCTCTATTTCTAAAACTTTGAATACAATCAGAGATTCCAAGGACACTACAACGCTTAATTCTTTTGTTGTATATTGATGTATGTGACTACTACTATCTGACCGTAGGTAAAGTGGGTAATATCAAAACGACAGCGTGAAGAAGAACTAATTATTTTTTCAATCGATCCAGTAGTTCCTGAGATAAGCGCATTCAACCAAACAAACTGTTCAACTTTATAATATATAGACAATTTAAAATGTACAATTTAAAATTTTAAGAATATAAATTAAAACTAATATAACTTAACTTTGTAATAATCAAAAATAATATTAGCATTTTGTTTAGAAAAGCCTTAGTAAAATAAATGGGAATTCCAGCGATTTTCTAAGGGTGAAGAAGGTATGCCTGGAGTGTTGACCCTTACGTTCAACGATCGGATCTTATTACAATTGACGAGGTATAGTATGACAGAGTTCATACCTTATTTTGTTAATTTATAGAGTAATATAATATATTTCAAAGAAATATTAGAAATAAATGTAGAGAAATATAGAACTCTTAAACAAATATTCCTACTAAAAGTGCCTTTTAAAATAAAATTATAAAATATCTGATATGGCATCTTTATTGAAAAAAAATCATAAATGATTTTATGATTTTTTTTTAATAATGATGCCATATCAGATTTAATTATGTATTTTTTATAGCTTATGAAATTAATTTAAATACAAAATGAAAAATTTATTAAAAAATGTAAAGGCTTATGGCATATGAAAATTAAAGTTAAATTAATGTAATTTTCAAATACATGTTCCAAAATGGTAATGAACGTCGCCGACTGGTTGTGAGTTCGATTCCAATACGAGAAAATAAAATATTTATTATAATATTTTCCTTTCCTCACTTTTTGAGCAATTATCAATGCATTTACAAAGTGCGGCGGTACGGAGGTGAGTTGAGTCACTCAACACGCAGTACCTTAAAAATCAGCGTTAAGTGGAGAACGGAAGTATCCTAATGAGGAACAGAATGCTTTAAAACTAGGTTCCCTGGTTTCCTTTGTCTACCTCGTCTATGTGCTGCGCACATAGATATAAATAATATAAATAAATGTTTTTTTTTTCATTTTCTTTTCATGTTCATACATTTACTTCATTTTGTAGAGTTGGCAGAGAGAATGTAGTGATGAAATCTCTAAATCAATGAAATCCTTATCCCTATGTAGTGATAATCTCTATCTCTCGAGGAAATTACAGAATGAAGTGTCTTGGACTAGATCTCTCTACTTACAATATTATGCGGAATAAAACGTGAATAAAATGTTTTATCTACGCTTATAAGATATTTGCAAATAAAAATTTATCATTTTAAAAGTCCACCTAGAACATGCAATATGTTCTAATATGTTCATAATATGTTATGTTCTAATATGTTCATAATATGTTCTATACATAGTATATATATTATACATATCTAATGTGCAGAAATATATTTTTAAAAAAATTAAATCAGCATCACGCTGTGTCCCGCACGCAGCAACCCTGCTGGGGCACAGGGAACCTAGTGTTAAGACACTCCGTTCCCCACTTTCCGTCGAATTCTGAAAGCTTTTCGTGTTGACTAGCGCATCTCAACGCCGTGGTTTGCCTTGACACCAGAGCGAAGAAATGAAAATATAAATTTAAATAAATAAAGTTAAATATAGTAGATTTTAAATTTTTAACATATTTCTACTAACTCATAATACAGCTACTCAAGTAATTTACGTTTCAACAACTATTTAATTGTATTCTTTGTATTTCAAGGGTGAATAGGTTGTGACCTAAAAGGTCAAACATTTAATTTCCTAAAGTCTAAAAAGGTATTTAAAATATAATAAATTTCTACAATTCATCTAAGTCTTTTTTAAAAGTGAAAATGAAATTATCAAAGAAATATATTTTTTTTTATCATCAACTACTCTGATAACAAATTCTGATAATAGAGTCTGATAATAAACTGTTTTTAAGCAGGGTCACAGGAATCGTCCCAATTTTTCCATCCCATTGACATCTAGAATCCACTAATCCCAGTTAATGTGAGGTAAAATTATGCACAGCCAAAGTTAAACAAGGCTTGAAACTAAGTCACTAATTTCTCGTGACAAATAGACTACAATCTATGACCCTTCGATTAAAGGCAATTGGTTCAGATAACCCTCGACTTGATCAGCTTATCCCTTACAAAACGATCTTGGAGGGGTCTGGTGCTGAATTAGGTAAATTACTTTGAATATAAACACGTATTAATCAAAGATTAGCAAGTGTTCTTGTTATATCCTAAGCAGTAATGAAGGGTGAGAGTTGCCTACATAGAGTTCTAAGTGGTTGGGTTGGCTCTCTCCCTGTATTATTGTTCTTTTTTCTTATTTAGTAACATTTTTATGTTTTTATGTTTGAGCCTCTGCTCAAAATGAAACATAATTTGTTATCAGAATTCTATGTTCTTGAGGATTTCGAGTAAAAAAAAAACCTTATCTTTTTGAAGGTTTGTGTAGTGATATATGTAGATGTGGTGATATATCATAATATATGTATGTAGATGTGGTGATATATCGTAATTCTATTTTCTTAAGGATCTCAAATAAAAAAGTCTGATTTTTTAGAAGGTTTGCGTAGTGATATATGTAGATCCATCATGTAGAGACATGATGGAACTACATATATCACAACTTTCATCAACTTTCTAAAATATCAAGTTCTTTTTACTCAAAAAAATAGAATTATGATAACAATTATTACCATTATATATATTCTATTTAATTTTTTTTTAATAACACAGAAAAAGAAATTTTATGATAATATATTTCGGGATATTTTGTACAAACTATTTTGTCTATAAACTCCAAATATTACATAAATTAAAAAAGAAGTTATAAACGCTTCTATTTAGTTCTATAGAATGCAGATATACGTTAATATGAAAAAAAAAGTTAATTATCACTTCCAAAAGCCTATCTCATAAGAAGAACTAACAAAACTTACGAAAATTGTAATCGTAAAGTAAGCGGATATATAGTTCCACTCTCAACTAAGATTGCGCAAATGTCTTTAAGAGGAAAGTTTTCCGATTCATTACAACTTCGGCACCTCGTTCTGTTAAAACAAACTTACGTATTACTTTATCTAAGTCGGTACTACAAGGAGCAATACTAACAAACTCAATTCAAAAATAGCTCCAGATCCTATAATTTTCCAGTAAGTAATTGTTTTGAGGTAGTCGTGGCGCAGCTGCAGCTGTTTTTCACTTTATTGCGATGGTCGTTGATTCTATACCTAGTTGGGCGATTGATTTTGTTGTTTCGCTCTGATACATTGAAAAAGGGTAATGTTGCGAAAATTTTGCGAAAAGTGAGTATCCATTCCCCATTTTCCACTATGTTTTAACATTAGGTTCCCTATGCCTATTCAACTACATGAGGGATCAAAAAAAAAGGGGTTATGATATTGTTTATTTTGCTATATAACAATCAATAGATTATCTGTTAAAGAAGGAAAGCGCTGCGTTCAGCTCCGACTTGCAACACGCAATTCCTCGAGTATTTGGCTAAAATAAGGGGAACGGAAGTGACTTAATGAAAACGGAGAACTAAACCAGCTGATACAGGATACAGTGTGAAAAAAGAAACAATATTTTAGAAAATATATAAAACTTTTAACGTAGCGAGAAATTACCGTATCCAATGTAGAGAAGGAACGTTAATTTTAAAAGATATGTTAGGTTCCATACATAAGTGAGTAATAGCCATTTGGTTAACCTTACATCATATCTCAACCGCCAAGAATAAAGTCGGCTGTTAAGAGTGAGTGAGGGATATATAAAAGCATAGTGACTTTAGTTTTGTGCACCAAAAATTATAAAGATCCGAATCCAATTTATTATGCCACTAAATAGGCATTTTTTTCCCTCGAACTTGTTTATTTTATATAGAGAAATTATTTTGGTTTATTTAATTTATTATTTAGTAGTTATTAAGTTAGTAGTTAGCGGCGTTGAGTTTTGCCACTCAACACGCAATGGCTCCAGAATTGTGAAACAAAAAGTGGGGAACGTAGTGTCTTAACACTAGATTCCCTCTACCTACCCTGCAGTGTGCGGGATACAGCGTGAAGCTGATTTATTTGATATATTTATTTAGTAGTTAATATACATCACTCAATACGCAATGTCTCGAATATTAGTCTGTTCGTAGGGAACGGACTGTCTCAACACTAGGTTCCTTCTACCTACTCTATAATAAATAGGATATACCATAAAGATTTAAAAAAACGTATCCTATTAAATATGTTTAATATAAATATATAAAGTGATGAAATAAATACCAAATTTCTTTTGACATTGAAAAACATTGTTTTCGATATATAAATCAAAACACGCCATACACACCATTACATCCAAATAATCTGCCTAGAATCCCTCGTTTTCAACACGGCGTGGACCGTTATGGTGCTCCTCCCATTTTTTGTATAAAGACATCAATCTAATAGTAAACCCATTTGGCTCAGGCCCAAGCAAAAACAATAAAAGTATAGCCTTTGGAAAAATAAAAGGAAATTTGAAAATTCATTTAGAGGGTCGTACTGACGTTTGGCTAAGGTTTAGCTTCTATTTGTATTTGCGATTTTATTATGATGACACATCGGAGATTGTGCTTTGGAAAATATCATATTCTAGGTTTCATAGTTCAAGAAAACGAAGTTTTGAGCTAATAGCTGTTATAGTATAAATTATACATAAATTTTGTGTCACAGCACAATAATGGAGATTTCTTTAGCTCACATTAAAAAAGGTACAACGAAAATCGTTATCATAAATAAGCAAAAATAACAAAATTAAAAATATTACTGATACTGAGATGTCGTTGCGAAACGGAATAGCGTCAGATACATATATTAACAAGAAATATGATAAAAAATATTTAATTATAAGAAATATTTTGTTGTTTTTGAGGCCAGTCGTGGGGCTGGGGCACAAAGTGTAACCGTAAAAAATCGACTGGTTGTGGGTTCGATCCCCACTCGAGGAAATGAAATATTTATTTAAATTTATATTTTGATTTCTTCGCTCTGGCATCGAGGCAAAGCGCGGCGTTGAGTTCCGCTACTCAACACGCAATGCTTTCGGAACTTGGCGGAAATTGGGGAACGGGTGTGTTAACACTAAGTTTCTTCTGCCTACTCTGCTGTGTGCGGGATACAGCGTGAAGCTGATTTAATTTAATTTGATTTTATTTTTTGATATTTGTAGACACTGGCAGTGTCTGGCCTATGCCAGTCGTGGCTAGGGGCAAAAAGCAGCGTTGAGTTCAACACACAACGCATCAAGAACTCGGCGAAGAGTGCTGAGCGGAGTGTCTTAGGTTCCCTCTGACTACCCTGCTGTGTACGGGATCAGCGTGAAGCTGATTTTATTTATGTAAATATAGGAAAATAGAGCATAAAAAGCGCCACAAACATAATTAACTTCAGTATTTTAAATGTGAAACCCTAAAAAGCTATTAGTTATTATTGTATTAACCTTCATAAATAGTCACATAACTTCATAGTATAATTAGTAAAGGCTTTTAACTAGCACTTTTTACATTAATTCATCTGGAAAGTGCTTGCGGAAAATGCACTCTTCCAGATAAAAAATAAAGCCTAAATTCCAAAAACGAATTATTACCGTCTATGCTTTCATTTCCAGACTGGAGTTGTTATGTTCATAGAACAGTGAGCTGTATAGAATAGACGTGTGCGCATTTTGGTGAATATCGTTTATTACTAATGCTGTGACTGTCGTGGTACAGGAGCATAAGCGTGTGTGACAACGATTGTGGGTTCGATTTCCATTTGAAAGACTGAAATATATAATTTTTTTTTTCACTCTGGCAACAATCAACACGAATTGCTTCGAGAATTCAGCGGGATGTGGGGAACGGAAGCGAGACAACATTTTACTATAAACGCGATGGTTGTGGATTTGATTCCCACTGGGAATAAATATTTTCACTCCATCGCTCTAGAAACCAAAACCATGCGTGGCATCGAGTTTTGCCGTTGGGAGCAAAATTTCTTAACACTACACATCCCGCTGCCTACCCTGCTACATGCGGGATAGAGAGTGAAACCAAAAAATAATACAAGCTACTTCTGTAACCTATTCTAAGTCCACATCAGCCTAATACAATTTCCCGCTCCAGCAGTGACCGCCGTCCCTTGGTCTCTAAACAATTAGTACGGCGACATTCATTTTTGTGCCACTCTTAATCCCCATTTTACTTGACATAACCCAAGTGAAAAAGCTACCTATATTTCATATATTATATAAAATGAACGAATTTTATATGGTATTCCAATGGGAATATTTATGTTTCTATGTATATAGGATGTAGGATTCTAGATCTAGGCACACACACACATATATATATATATATATACACACACACATATATATATATATATATATATATATAGCGACCCGCTCGCGGCTTCGCCCGCTTAAACCACAGAATTATTTAATTAAGACACTGAATTATGTTCGTGTTTTGATATACCTATAATGTATGTTTGCAACGCAATGAAGATTTTTAATGAGAAAGTTATTAAAACTTTAGGTCGCATTTTCGTACCTCCCGTAAGAATCTTCAATTGAATGTTTGAAATAAAAACACAACTTATCGATACTTATAATAAAATCCTAACTCATCGGTGTCTGTACATGGAAGATATTACAATTAACATTGTAATAGAACTTGGTCAGTTTGTCTGTTTGTCTGTGAATTTGTTCACGATAATCTCAGAAACGGCTTAACCGATTTAAATCCTTTTTTTGTTTGCATTTTGGCAATCTGCCCTTAAATATTTAATATTAGTTTTATTTTAATCAGCTTCACGCTGTATCCCTCACACAGCAGGTTAGGCAGAGGAACCCTAGTATTAAGACACTCCGTTCCCCACTTTCTGCCGAATTCTGGAGGCATTGCGTGTTCTCGTTCTTTCGTGTTCTCGTTCGCTCGACACCAGAGCGAAGAAATGGAAATATAAATTTAAGTAAATATTTCATCTCCTCGAGTG
>JAAIXJ010001812.1:148599-235848 GCA_013403705.1 Heliconius hermathena | reverse complement strand
TCGACGTAAAATGGGGAACGGAAATCTCTTTATGGTAACAGAGTGTTTTAACACTAGTTTCCCAGGTAGTTTCTTTATTTTCTCTAGAGAAATGCCTAGTTAAGATCCCATAATAATTAATACTTATCGTTGCCCGCACCTATGTTTGCGTGGATTACAAAACGTAAAATCCCGTTTCTTTTTCACGGTTTCGTAGAAATTTTGACAAATCCTTTATTACCGTTCCCTAACCTATATCTCGAATTGCAACTTTCTAAATCTAATTGTCTTGTCAGTCAGTCACTCAATAACGGAAGAGAAATATTTCATCTCCTCGAGTGGGGATCGAACTCACAACCAGGACTCTCGACTGGAGTTTTAATATATATATATTAAAACTCCAGTCGAGAGTCCTGGTTGTGAGTTCGATCCCCACTCGAGGAGATGAAATATTTCTCTTCCGTTATTGAGTGACTGACTGACAAGACAATTAGATTTAGAAAGTTGCAATTCGAGATATAGGTTAGGGAACGGTAATAAAGGATTTGTCAAAATTTCTACGAAACCGTGAAAAAGAAACGGGATTTTACGTTTTGTAATCCACGCAAACATAGGTGCGGGCAACGATAAGTATTAATTATTATGGGATCTTAACTAGGCATTTCTCTAGAGAAAATAAAGAAACTACCTGGGAAACTAGTGTTAAAACACTCTGTTACCATAAAGAGATTTCCGTTCCCCATTTTACGTCGAGTTCTGGAAGAATTGCACATTTTGTGGCTGCACATTAACTCGCTACCAGAGCGAAGAAATGGAAATATTAAATATGTTATTTTCTCAAGTAGTAATCTAACCCACAACCTGTCACGCTGTTAATCGCACCCTGCGCCACGTTGGACGAAAGCCACTATTGACATATATATAGTTGAAAATAAAGAAATATGACTCTCAATATGAATAAAAAAGTAACCACATACTTCGGTGGTTATCTAAAGGACCCATTCATTGAAATGTATTGGAATATTTTTTAGAAATTTTATTTTATATTTGAACAACTATAAAAAAAGCTTTGTTTTTACATCACTTTGTTATGTTCCCTTTGACAGTTGATTTTTTTTTTAGGAATATCTAAATTTTCATGCAGGAAAAAAATATTTTCGAATATACAGATAGGTATAGGTACTGTACCACTTTGTCAACTAGGTTCAAACGTTTGTTGATATAATATGAATATTAAAAAGTATGTATGCGTTTGTATTTTTTCTAGCTTCACGTTGTATCCCGCACATAGCAGGCACAGAGAACCGGGGAATCGAGTGTTAATATATTACGTCCCTATTAATACACTTCCACTCCATACTTACCGCCGAATTCTGGAGACATTGGGCGATGACTGGCGGAGCACAACGCCGAGCACTGCCTCGTTACCAGAGCAAGGAAATGAAAATAATTAATATAAAATTTTGAGTATCGAACCCACAGCATGTTGCGCTTACGTTCTCGCGGCCTAATCGTGGTCTCTAGTATATTATATTTAAAAAGAAAAAAACCGTTTTTAATATGTATATATTTTGCAGTTTTAAGCTTTCCCCAGCAAAGCAGTTCAGGTAGAAGAAACTCAGTGTGATAATATACTTTCCCCACTTTTCTCCTATACTATGCGTTGTGGGAAAAATAATATAATCATTTGACATTTGTGGAATCGAACCCACAACCGTTGCGCTTACAGTCAGATGCTGTGCTAAGCCCTCGACGATTACACTGGCTTGTAATATTGTAAAAGTCGACGTGACTCCTACATTTTTTGGTTTTTTGAAAATTTTATTTCATACGAAAAGAAAATAAAAAAAATCTTACGAACATGAATTGAATCGATAACCATCAAGTTATACTTAAAAAACTTTTCCAAGTTTGAAACCTTATATTTTTATCATTTTATCTAAGCATTTAGACATGTAACAATTTTAATGACTTATTTACACTCAACTTACCAATATCTAAAATAAAATTCGTCGACTGAACCACTAATATAAACCTAAGTCAGTTTGTAATCGTCTTTAAAGAAAAGTTTTTTTTACATATTTTGTTTTGTTTTTTCCGTATTTTTGTACTCGATCGGAATTCTTACGAAGTCTTTATGAACGTTTTTTGAATCATTTATTTTCACTTAAAGAGCTTTAAGAAACTTTTTTCAGAACTTCTTGGCACCGTGGCAAAAACGTGTGACTCACGTAAGCACTACAGAAGTAGGTTCGATGTCCAATCGGGGAAATAAAAAGAAACTATGCAAACCAGGAAACAGGGTGCCTTAACACTAGGTTCCCTCTGCCTCTGCCTCTGGGAATTTAAAAAAAATAAACTTTTTGCATGTCCTGATATTTACAGGTCGTCATAACTTACCGTCAAGGACTGTAAACACGAGAGTTGTGGATTAGATTCCTTGAGGGGAATTAATTATTTTCATTTTTTCGCTCTAGTAAGAAGATAATGAACGATGTTGAGAAATGCTACTCAGCACAATATGACACAAAAAGCAAAAAAAAAATCTAAAAAACCTGACATACTTTTCTCATTAAATACAACAATTTCATTATAACCATAAAAAACTGTTTTTGTATCTTAAGTGTTAACTGAAATTTCAAAAATCTTTTTAAAATACTTTTCCTGTGTAAAATAAATGTAAAATTTTAAATATAAATATCTTTCTAGTAGATGTCATTTGACTCGAATGTTTTTAACTTTACGCTGTATTTTCGAGACATTGAGGGTTGAGTTGGAACGAAATGTCTAGGTTCCCTCTGCCTACCCTGCCGTGCGCGGCATACAGAGTGAAACTGAGATCAATATATTCTTCTTCTTCACTGAATACCTAAATAGTTTAGAAATTTCCAAATTTTATTACACACGTCAGTGGCGTCGTAATAATTAAACTTTTGTCCCTTGGGATGGACCTACATTTAATTACTTATTTGGGGACAAACTTACTTCAGAACGAACAATAGGGGCATACCCACATTTGTTGATGTGGAAACCATCAGATCCCCATAAGCTATTGTAAATTTGAATTATAATACCAAAGCTATGTTATAACATGATTAACTACATTGTTTTTTTTTTAATTTAAGTAAAATTCACATGTTTCAAGAATAAATATGTCGAATGAAAAAAAAATGCCTGAATGCAGCCAAGTTCTAATGAGCTAATTTTAAGCGTTATGCATTGAGTGACGTAACTTAACGCTACGTTTTGCCTACAACAGCGGAGAAATTACAGTAACTAAAATAAAATATATCAGACCTCCAATTAGTAATCGAACTTACAACCATCGCATTTACTGTAAGAAGCTGAAGCAAGCCAGCCAAACGCCTCTCACAGTATTTTTGGCCAAAGCTGAAACGGAAATGTCATAATGGTAACGGAGTATCTTTACACTAAGTTCCCAGGTTCCCTGTACTTAACCAAATATGTGCGGAATAAACAAAAATAAAGAGAAAGCTTGATTGCAGCGACCGATGCCGATAATAATCACATTATTCATGGGGTGTGAATTTTTGTATAAGTAATTTGCTTTCTACTTTTTATAAGTTAAGGTTATGTTAAGGTCAAGGCTTTCAGGCTAATATGACGAAGGTCGTATCAAATCACAGCATAACGCTATGAACATAATGAAATCACGAATATTTTTCATTATGTAGTATAATATTTCTGCTATTTTAATAAATTATGCCTCCTACGTAATATGAATTTTGTCCTGTTAGTTGAAGTGTTTTTTAATAAATTATCATCATCCAAGAGTGACAAAACTAATTGTCATACTCTTTTTAGGGTTCCGTACCTGAAAAGTAAACCGGAACCCTTATAGGATCATTTTATCGTCCGTCTGTTCGTCCCTCATCTCAAGATGGTGTGGATGTAACAACCTGAAATATTCGGGTTCACGGTCATGGTCCTTTGGACTATTGAAAAATCAAGCTTCTACGTAAAGACAATACAAAGATACGAGCGTTTCCGCATCGTTTTTGATACGTTTTGTAAAAAAATCGCTTTGCAAACAAAACCTCTAGATTACTTCCGGAGTTATGAAATATTTCAAGAAGTAAGAGCACTGACTATAAATAAAATGAAAATCCAAAAGTGAATTTGCTTAATATTTCATGGAAAAAATATAACAAACTTATAATTGTAGTTCATTTCATACGAAATGAGTGCACACGTAAGGAAACTTAAGTTTGTCAACTTTTATAAATTGTAGTTACCGTTAACACACAATCTTGAAATGGGTACGGAACCCTCGGTATGCGTATCCGACTGGTATTGAACCAGTTTTTTTTGCCTATTTAGACTTTTCATTAAAATTAACAAAGTGAGACGTTGTATTCAGTAATTCAACACGCAATATCTCGAAAATTGAGCAGAAAGTGGAGAACGGTATGTCTTAATAATAAAAAAATAAATAAATTCTTTTTCACGCTGTATCCCGCACACAGCAGGGTAGGCAGAGGGAACTTAGTGTTAAGTCACTCTGTTCCCCACTTTCTGCCGAATTCTGGAGGCATTGCGTGTTGAGTGGCAGAACTCAACGTCGCGCTTAAGCTCGACACCAGAACGAAGAAATGGAAATATAAATTTAAGTAAATATTTCATCTCCTCGAGTGGGGATCGAACCCACAACCAGTCGATTTTACAGTCACACCTCGTGCCGCTGCGCCACGACTGGCCTCTAATCTGTCTTAATAATATGTTTTAATAAATAATAAATTTACAATAAATGTCACTAATTACTTTTATTATTATATTACGGACATAGAAAGAAGAAAATTTGAAGTGTTATATACGAATGTCGTTTATGAAAAAGCAAAAATATGATTTTAAAACAATATTTTCAACGCGTCGCAACTTTACTTAGCATTCAAAGTTACAAAGTGCTAGTATGAATCTTAGAAAGCTCAACATTCTTAAGATCCTCTCCCTTTCACTTCCACTTAGAAGCTACCTGAACTTTTAGTTTTTTACTTTTGCTCTAACACTTCTGCATACTGGAGGTTCAAAAACATGTTTTTTTTTAATCTTACACCTGGCTACTTCAATAACGCATACGTTGAGGCTAGTCGCGACTGGTTATGGGTTCAACTTAAATATTTACTTGAAATTTATATTGACATTTCTTCGCTCCGGTGTCGAGGCAAAGCGTGGAGTTGAGTTCCGCCACTCATAGGCAATGCCTCCCAAATTCGCCGGAAAGTGGGGAACGGAGTATCTTAATATTAGGTTCTCTCTGCCTACCCAGCTGTGTGCGGGATACAGCGTGAAGCTGATTTTGCTCCTTCGGCTTGAGGGTGAGCGATATTGCGAATTAAATAGATATAATGGTAAATTATGCCAAAATCTATATGAGATCAATAAACGGTTTTAAAGGATATGGCGACGAAAATAACAGTTGATAAGTTAGTAAATTTAATTTAATAATAAAGTGTTCGTGATAGTTATATGTTAATTTTTTTCAAATTAAAACAAATATTAAAATGCTTGTAATACCTAAAATTATTAGGTGATTATTATTAAACATAGTTGGCTGTAATATTTAAACAATTTTAATCTACTAAAATAAAAAGATTCTAAAAAATTGTCTTTCTCTATATTCTATTTTTCTTCACTATGTTTCTTAAAGATAAGCCGTGATAAGAATTAATAAGGGATCCCTTAAAACGTACACTTAGGTTAAAAGGGAACACGATGGGCATTATTAATCAATAAATGAAATGCTTAAGAATTATTTTTCATTTTTCTTAACTTACATAAAGAATTTGTTATCTATACAATACGTATACATCGCTAAGTTTATTTTGACACTCCGTTTCTGTTAAGAAATATAAAGGGTCGTATCGCGTGCCGATTCTAACTTTCCGCTGAATTCCGGTGCAAGGAAGCAAAGAAATATAAATATCAAATATTTCCTCTATCGAAAATCGAACCCACAACCTGTCGCGTTCACAATCACACACATTAAACTGTCTCATCTAATTAATATTTTTATTTTCCAAAATCATTTCGAATACTTAAAAATGAAACTTTCACAAGGCAGCATATTGGAGTGTATAAGAAAGAACCACGACCAACTATATCACCAATATATTACAATAGCTATATAAATAATACTCCGATTGCGTCTGGCACCAGCTATTTATTCACAAAATTGAATGAAGGGGCGTGCCAGCCAAATAATTTATCAGCGAAATGTGTTACATTACATTGCTTTTGTAAAAAATTGCAACCGTTTTGGTCGAGGCGGGTGGCTGTTTGGTGCTCTTTTTTTATGTAAATTTACTTTAGATTCAATCATTTGTGTTCGCTGGTGCTGTGGTGGTGTGTTTTGGTTTTTTTCCACAATAAATGTATGTATATATTGTTTTGACTTATGTTTTTTTTTTAGTTTTACGCTGTATCCTGCTTATAGCAGGGCAGTAGGGCAGCAGGGTAGGCAGAAGGAACCTGAGATTCTAGTGTTAATACACTCCGTTCCCATTAAGTAGCTTGCGTTCCCCACTTTACGCTGAACTCTAGCATTATCGCGGGTTGAGTGGCGGAGGTCAACGTTGGGCTTTTGCCTTGTTACCATAGCGAAGAATTGAAAATCCTAAATATTCTATTCCCTGTCATTCATGTTTACAGTCGTAAGATTGTGCCCCTGCGCTACAGTAACGTGTAGATACCTATATATTTGAATTCCTCAATTAAGTCTTTTTAGCTTCTATGCAATGACATGGACACTGGTTTTTAGATTAGGTATTCTTCTATTTACCTATTGGTTTATCATTTAATTATTAATTTCACACTAGATATTATTTATTGAAATTATTTTTTTATATTCATGCAGTCTTTTCCAGTCGTGTTTAAGAAAATAAGAGAGCATCCCGAAAAGCTCAGTGATGGAACCACCACCGCTTCTACCATATGAGACCCTCCGTATATAGACAGATTTAAGGTTTACATTTAAAAATAAACATTCCACAATACAAACTACCATGTCACTCAGCTGTATATTTACTACACCAAAACACAATTTCCACAAACATATTAACATATAACAACAGAGTAGACAGAGGGAACCTAGTGAAAAGACACTCCGTTCCCCACGTTCCACCGATTTTCACAGGCCGCCACGACGGCCCCATATATTAAACCTACATAATATATTAAACCCAGTACATATCTAAGTTACATACTATTGACAATATAACCAATATGCATTATTGACGTAATGAGAGACGTAACTACTGTGCACGGGTGACTGCTTAAATTAATTTGCTCTGGTTCACTCACCATATATCTTGGCTGAGCGACCGTGTCACTTGTGGGGATGAAATTGTATGATATTTACTGGGTTTTAACAATTCTATATCGTTTTAAATTTAAATTTCGTTTGCTTTAATTTTTTTTGTATCACGCTGTATCCCGCACTCAGCAGAAATTCTGGAAATCCTGGAATTTATATTCTGGAGGCACTTTGCCTTGATACCAGAGGGATGGAATGATAATATTGAATATTTAATTTACTCGAGTGGGAATCAAACCCACAACGTGTCGTGTACAATCACACTTTGTACCCCCGCGCTACAACTGTTCTCCTTTATAAATACACCGGGCATTTTTTTTTGACACTTACGTTACGATGGACGTTCATTAAAGTAATATTATTTCAAATCCATTCCAAATATTTACATTTTAAGCCATTATTTAGGATATTTTTTTAAGTGACAAAAACTAAAAGTAATTTTGACAATTTTGTAGTATTAAATATTATATTTTTTTCGGATCTGGATAATGTAGTTGTCCAACTCTGGATCGGACTCCGCGGAACAAACTTCTAAGAGAGGGCTTCTTTCTAAACAGTACTAAGGCCCTTTAACAGATTTTTACGCAGGAAAATCGTCATGGCGTAGTGGAAAAGCGTCTGTGTAAGTTATGAGTTCGATCTGCACTCGAAGGAATGACTAAAAATATTTAATATGTTTTTATTTCTCCTTTTCGAGATAGTCACCACGCAATGTCTCAAAAATTTGGCGGAAAATGACGAACGGGGTGTCTTTACACTAGATTAATTCCTGGCTATACGTGGAATGTGCTTCAATTTGTATACGTCTTTGCTTCCGGTAATAATACATTTTTGTAGCATGTAATAAATATTATGACGTGATTATGATATCCTGTTCTTTCTGAACAGGATACAGAAAAGTTAATGGCTTTAAGCCCAATTTTTTATAGATTATTTAAGAATGCAACTTATGTTTTATATAAGATCCAGTCATTAAAGAAAGATTTATATAACCCATGGATTTAATATAAAACCCTATATATTATTAATTTGTAATGTGCTTTTAATGCACTTGGGTAAGTCAAGAAATAGCCAAAGCAACCAAGCGAGCGAAACCGCAAGCAAAACACTATTGAAAACAAATAAAATTTTGATCTTACTACAATAATAATAAATTTTTAACACCATTTTATTCAATAGTCCCTAACAAATACTTGACTGTGTGAGGGAAACTTTTACAGTGTGGCACGATCTTAAATTAGCCACGTTCTAATCTGTCTGAACAACTCTGATTGCATTCCTAAAACAAACCAACTACCGAACTGTGTGGAATTTACTTAACTTTAATCTATCATTAATAACGATGGTCGTTTAATTTATATGTATATATAATATATATTTATATATTTATATGTATGTTTGCTTATAATCAATATTAAAAAAGAGCAAAAAAGCAGCTTTATATATACTTTTTCCATGTCATGGTAGGGCCTAATGTCAATTCTTTTTGTTTTCAGGATTCTGCTCAATTTTCAAGAAATTTCGATTTGGATGGTGGAAATCAACGCTAAGTTTTTGTGAAGAAAAGAAAACAAGATAGGATAGGTTTTTGAAAGGTTTTTGACCTCTACAAAAATATGTTTCCACAACGTTGGGTTTCATACTATTAAATTTTGATTTTTTATTTAAAACTTTAAATATGTACTTATGTAGAAAAGAAGTTGCCAGATATTTTCCATTTCTGATTTACCTCATATTATTTATTTTAAATATTCATTTCTTCGTTCTGGTGCCAAGGCAAAAGCGTAGCGTTGAGTTCCACTAATCAACACAAAATGCTTCGATAGCTCGGCGGAAAGTAGGGAGTGTCTTAACATTGTTTTCCCACTGCCATATGCGGATACAACAGCAAAAAAAAATTTACCATATTATGTAACAACACTCTGTTATATACGATAAAAAAAATCTTCAATACTAAATACAATTAAAACATATTTCCTTCACTACATTCCGAAGAAAAGACATCTAATCGACACAACCAGAAACAAGGGAGCGAAAAGTGAAACCGCCCACCACCAAACGCGCTCGATGTAGGAAATTAAGACGCCTCCCGCCCTATTTTATTTCATAGACATTTGTAGCGGAACACGTAGCGTGCAGGAAAAATGCACAGGCAGCTTTGTACGAAAGAATTGAATTAAAAATGGCAACGGGATTTTTTTCTGTTTTGCACGGCACGCGCGACTGCCCGCAAATGGACGATTACCCGGCGGGGCGCGGGAATAAAAAGTTCATTGCGGGTTCCAGGGACAACACTAACTTGTGACGTCTCCTCTAAGCTGGTTCATTATTGTATGACCCATATTTCTTTATTGTTACAGTTTTTGTTGTTACTTGTTGTGTGTGGAAGTTTGGTGATGGGAAGTGATGGGTTGGTTGAGTTTTAATAGTTGGTCTAAATCATGTCAAAATACAGCACTAATTTGGATGTGTTTGAATGATAGTGATCAGGTGACCCGTACACTCGTTGGCCCTGTTTTTTTCCATAAAAAAAATAAAAAATATAAATAAAAATAAATCAGCAGGGTAGGCAGAGGGAACCTAGTATTAACACACTCCGTACCCCACTTTCTGCCGAATTCTGGAGGCATTGCGTGTTGAGTGGCAGAACTCAACGCCGCGTTTTGCCTCGACACCAGAGCGAAGAAACGGAAATATAAATTTAAGTAAATATTTCATATCCTCGAGTGGGAATTGAACCCACAACCAGTCGGTTTTACAGTCACACTTTGTGCCCCTTCGCCACAACTGGCCTCGACTGGAACTTATGTTTTATATAAAATTCAGGACCCACTACCAAACTGACACTTTTAATATAATACGACGATTTTTTAAAAGAAATTCTGTTATAAAAACTTTTTAAAATTAACATAATAATAATAAAAAAGAAAACATTTTTGTTTATGGTAACAGAATACATTATATATGTAGATTTGGGTAATTTATAGGCGCACGCACATCGGACGAACGGTTAAACTTTCCACACAAAGGAAAAAAAATCCCAATGTCTATACTATACGTGCTATCAAATATGCTCAGAATTTCGCTTGCAAGGTATTATTAAATAAGAAACTTCCGTTAAACTCGACGCGAGTAACTTTCTTACTTAAAATCTCACTCAGGTATACCAAAGTAAGGTATGCTCCGGTTTTTATTTTCGTATGGAAAGCCGAGGAAGCCGGAACAACGAGAAAATAAATTATTAAAAGTGTGAGAGTTTGCGCGTCACCCAAATTTTCAGGAGGCAGTAAACAACTAACGTTGCGGAGATGACTCCCTCGCTACAGATTTGGAGGTTATAATAATTTGGTGGATGACGCAAATACAAGATTTTTCTTTTATACCGGTTATTTTTAGGTCTAAAAAACGTCGTTTCTCTTTTAAACTGATTTCTTAAAGTACTTTCAACAATTATTGTGAGGAAAGTTCTAATATTTTCTTAAGTAATGCAGGTAGGAAAAGTTTGATTGAGTTGTATTTAGCTTTGTATTAGATATATCTTTTAAACATTTTTTAAAGTGTTATTCCACACTTAAGAAAGAAAAAATCTTATAATAAAACGTATAAAAATTTGAACGTAGCGGGACTCGAATCCGCGCCTCCTGGAACTGACCTCGGTTTCCAGGAAGCGCGGGTTTGAGTCCCCCGACGTTAAATTTTTTATACGTTTTCTAAATAAATATTAGATATATCTGTTGTTATTTTTAAATATTTTTTAAACTGTTATTCCACACTTAGGAAAGAATAATAGATACTTATTTAGAAAACCAGGTCCTGGTCGGTTTCCAGGAGGCACGGGTACGAGTCTCGCTACATTCAAATTTTTATACGTTTTCTAAATAAGTTTTCTAAATCTTCCATATTTTATATGCTTATATGTGGATAAAGGTAGGCGTAGAGTAAAACATATTGATTTCTTTATTAAAAGTGTTTTTCAATCTAGTGACTCATTTCTCTATTTTTGTTACTTTGATGTAATAAAATTCAGCAATATTTTTTTACCTCTCCTATGGTTAACCTTATAATATCACATAATATTCTACTTCAGTACCTACTAGTATAACAACGTTAGTTGTTTTAATGGAAACTCAGGCATATCTTAAGACTACGCCCTGTACTAGACGAGCCTTCTCTATAATTATCTTAAGTAGTATCTTTTTAATAGAATTGAATTACATATAAATCGTCAAATAGAAGTAGAAACTGATAGAATTAATTATAAAATACTCTGCCTCTTTTGGACACTATGGAATTTAATAGTTCTTCGAGACGGAATCCAACCCACTACCATCGTGCACACTGACAATACACAAACAAGATCTCCTTAAGCCATAATGGCATTACAACAGATTATCTAATAACACGCTACTGTAAAAGCTTAAAAAAATATTAAAATTTCAATCTATACACAAAAAATATATAGGATATAATATAACAACATCCCTTACAAAAGGAAGCCTGGATCCGTTTAAAGCGAATACCTATTTTACATATAAAAGACGAAAGAAGACGAGGCGAAAATTTATTTTTCAGAAACATTTTACGTGGAAAGCGGCAAATAAAGTTTGTTTATAAAATTTCGTTTACTTAACCCGCCGCTAACGCCACTTCGCTCCCAATTTTAGCTATTCCACAGAAAAATTATATAATGTCAGATCACTTCGTTTTTTACGGAATAATATGTAGTAGACAAACCTTTGCTTTTCATTATGTGGAGAGATTTATTTTCTAGTGACCCCAGTGTGTCGCTTTAAGATTCTTTTTTTGGATGCCATACAGTTTTGTGACTCGAGTCTAATCAAAGTGCGGTTGTATGTTCTGCCATAGTTCTATTATAAATTGTATTTTTTTTTAGCTTCACGCCGTATCCCGCATATAGTAGATATATTAGTAGATCACCACGTTTCCCGCTTTTGCAGTATACATCTTCCTTTCTTGCTTGGTTGGTAAACAGAGAGAAATAAGTGACACGACACTACACTCTACTTATATATTTTACATAATATCTTAGATTGACGGTGTCATAGCGTAGAGGCATAGTGTCTCAGTAAACAAGACGTCGTGGTTACAATATCCACTCGGGAAAAGAAATATTTTTATTTGCTTGTCCTGGTAAGCCAAACGCGGCCTTGAGGTTTGCCACTCAATCCATAATGTCTTCATAGGTCGCCAGAAAGTAAGGAATGAAGGTAAACCTGCAATATGCGAAATTACATTGTGAAAGTAAACGAAAAAGAATAAAATGACCCACATATATCTCTTTCTAAATCTTAATTTTGATCATTTCACTAAAACATCATAATTTTAGCAATAAATAATAGATTTTTATCCATATTCTTATATAATAAAAGAGAATGTAGTCCATCACAGCCCCATAGTAATACGACTGACATCAATAAAAAGGTTGGCCCAAGCCACTTATGTCACACGATTGATATTACCACATATATTGCTATTCAGAATCGAGTTTTCTCTCTATCACACTACGCCTATGGATTTGCATAAGTTGGAAGGATATTATGGCAAGGATAATATGGAGTGGAATATTTTTTTTGTTATTTATGTGCATTTTCTAGGTTCACGCTGTATCCTCATATAGCAAGGCTGGGGGAATATAGTGTCAAGACACTCCGTTCCCCACGCACTACACAATCGCTGTTTATATTGTCACCAGAGCAAAATAATAAAAAAAAATATTCCCACTCGTGAGATTCGAAACCAATATCGTCTTGTTGCAGTATCACTCTATGCCACTGCACCAAGATAACATCAAATATCTAAATTAATCAAAATTTTTAATAATAGTAAGTAAAAATTTCGTTCGAAACTTCAAATATCTCGGGGCTCTTCCTTTGTGCATGCTTAACCTGGTTAACCTGGTCGCGGCCATTTGTGTCGTTTTTGAATATTTTGTACGATATTGAAAATGAAACATGGTTACTTACCTACACTTGAGCTTGCATTTAGACAGCTAGTTAAAATCTAAATGGAAGCTAAGTTCAACTTCTTGTAATAAATTCTATTAATTTACTGAAGCAAATGTTGAATGTGAATTTAAAATAATATATAATTTAAGTGACTCCAACTGACTGTATACGCGAGGGTTGTGGGTTCGATACCTGGTCAGGGGAATTATTTTTTTTTTCTCTCATCTAGATGAACCATGGTGTAAAGATTTGCCACTCAATAAACAATGTCGACGTAATGGGGGTAACGGAATCTTAACACTGGGTTCCCACTGCTTCTCTGATATATGCGGGATACAGCGTGAATAACATACACATTTATAGGTAAATTTACAAAATAATATGTATAAGTTTCATAAAAGTATATTTATACATTCCCAACAATTTCGTTGAATTTATTTATTAGCACAAAAAGAGAGCTGTTTGAGATACAGGTCTTAAATGTTTCATTTAATATTTTTTCTATATGAAAGTGGCATTCATTCTTTACACTGATAAATAATTATTAATATAAGGTCGTCGTGGCGCAAATGCAACTGATAGTAAGCATGTTTATTTTGAGTTCAATTCCTTTGAATTATTTATTGTTCTCTCCGATTTAGCATGACAATAGGCGGCGTTGCTACCCGCTGGTCAACAAGCAATATAGAGACATTGCACGTAATTCTCTTATTAGAGTGGAAAGGGAAAAACGGAGTGTCTTGATATTGATTCTCTCTCTTGCTATAAGAAAAGCATGAGGTTAAAGAAATAAAATAATAAAAGAAAAAACTTTATCATCAATTGGCCTACTGCCCGACTGCGGCAAAGCCTAAAGAGAGAGTTGTGTTTTTAGTGTGTATGTAAATTTTTTTGTTCCCTTGTAACTGTTAAATTAGTAAAAAAAATTTAATATGTTGATCCCGCTTGAATAAATTTCATCATCAAAATTTATGGTGTTGCCATCATATAAAGGTTCTAAAATGAAAAGTATCTTTTGAAGTCCTTCGACATTCTATTGAGCGGAAACCTTTCTTTGTTTATTCCATTAAACAAAAATAATAAATCCATACAGCATAAAAACAGCTGTTTAAAATATAAGAGCTCTCAAGCATTTCCATACAGTACATACACAAAACAAACCAAAAGCGTTCACCTACTTGCAACTTGTATGAAAAACACAAGAGTGCGACCTCGAAAAATAAGATGAGACAAAACAAAGCATTTTAAAATTCACAAAGTTGCGTCGTAAGAAATAAAGACTGGCCCCTTAAAGAAGCAAGTACGGGCTGAATTTTAAACGCCGCCAACTGCACAGCGAGACAATTGAAACTATGCGTTATGCATGGACGCCGCCCCCAGGGCTCCTTCCGATACCGACTCGCTAAATATTTCCTGTAAAAAAATATTTTTAGTTATCTTATCTTATCTTAGTTTTGTTTCGCTTTTAAGTAATAAAGACAGAAATGATGATTGTGGATGTGAATTAAATATTTTTTTAGGTAAAAGAGTAAAACGGGATTCTGTTCAGTCAATCCGTCTGTCGCCAGGCTGTATCTCACGAACTGTGATGGTTAGATAGTTAAAATTTTCATAGATGATGTATGTATATTTGTTACCGCTATTACAATAAATACTAATAGAATAAAATAAATAATTAAGGGTGCCTCTATACAACACACGCGATTACCGGTTTTATTTAATTAGAAATGGTTAAACATTTTTAGGCTTCAAATTAGTGGGGTAGATATAGAGAAAACGGAGCGGAATAAAAATTACTGTCTGTCTGTCTGCTTGCATTTATGAAATTTTAGCTTTGCTAAAATGACATGAGTGTGGGGGCCCTGGGATCTCAGTCTATAACCTTCCTTCAGTCTCGTCGATTCTATGTCAACCGAAGTCTTTTTCCATATCTTTTACCAGTTATATACCAGATACGTTATATACGTCATCAAAGAGTTTTCAAATGCAAAATAATTGAGAAACATTTAGCGTTAAAAATATTGGAATTCAATAAAATTTAAGCAATCGTAAATATTGCGCACCTTGTTCTTACCAGAATATAATTTAAAGATATTTTCAACCTTATTTATTACAGTAGAAGTTCTATTATTCGTTTTTATTTCCTTTAATTTAATGAACAAAATAGTTTTGTGATTGATTAGCGGTGGAACTCAACGCCGCGTCTTGTCTTGTTACCAGTGCGACAAAAAATTAACATAATTCATTCTCCCGAAGCGGAATCGGACCAAGATAAGTCGTTTACAGTCAAACACGAAAATAATTATCTATCAAACATTATTTGCAAACAAGTTGTACTTTCTGAATAATTAAAATCACGTATTTTATTAAACGTACAATGAAATAGAATTATAAACGAAATTGTCTTACACAGACTTGAAAGTTCCCAGTTATAAGAAAAAGTCAAAGCAACTAACTTCCTTAAACTTTTCCTTGGGGAAGTTATCAGGAAAAGGCTCTACGTATATAGTAAAATTCAAGTATAACATTTAAATATGATAAAAAACATGAAACCAAGTAAAAATAATCAAATCAGCTTCACGCTGTATCCCGCACACAGCAGGGTAGGCAGAGGGAACCCAGTGTTAAGACACTCCCGTTCCCCACTTTCTGCCGAATTCTGGAGGCATTGCGTGATGAGTGGCAGAACTCAACGCCGCGCTTAACCTCAACACCAGAGCGAAGAAATGGAAATATAAATTTAAGTAAATATTTCATCTCCTCGAGTGGGGATCGAACCCACAACCAGTCGGTTTTGCAGTCACACCTCGTGCCGCTGCGCCACGACTGGCCTCAACTGAAACCAAGTAGTTTTTGATTTAATAGTATATATTAATATTAGGTAAGAAATCAAAAGTCAAAATCAAAATATTGTTTATTCAATTATTGATTTTTCAACTTCCATAATAATATTAAAGGTGTCAAATCCAACAGAAGATTTAAAAGGCAGTTCTGTTAAGAAGAGTCGGCAAGATTAAAGAATGAAATAACATTGTTTTGAATGTAGAACTGAACTTATATGTTTGTACAAACTTGGATGAGAAGAATTTATGGGTTCTACACTTTTTATTGTTAAGGTATAAAATCGGACTTAGGATTTGGATAAGAAAGAATATGAAAGAAGAAGATGGAAAAAAAGTCAGAATGAAAAAAAAAACTTTTTTGGATTTCTTGTAGATTACTATCATATCAAATTTGACAATTTTCTTTGTTCAAAAAACCCGTTGTATACACATATATTAGCAATCATAAAATAATTGCATTTATTTAATTTTAAATTAAATAATTGCAGTTATTGCAGCAAAAAATGATATTTATTAATTAGATAAATCTTATAGAAATTAGAATCTCACTTTAGCAAAATCTAAAATTTGGAAAATTATGGTTAGATCGATTTTATTTAATGGCTGCTATTTGTATATATAACATAGAATAAAAATATTTATTTCGATTTACACCTACTACCATATATCGCACACGCTAACGCCATTCAATTTTATTTTTGTCGGAAACAAAACTCTTAGAAAAGGAAAGATGTCACTTCACTAATGGGAAACTTCACGACAGCTGACAGGGAATCCCGTAAGGTTACTTGTCTGCAAAGTTCAAATGTGTATAATATAAATAAAACTGTGATATGAATTTCTTTAGCTTTACGCATATGGCATGCCAAATGAAAACCTAGTGTTACATCCCTCCGTACCGTAATATTCCGTTTCCTATCTTAAGTCCATTTTAGAATTTTTAATTTGTTAGGTGGATCTTAACGCCATTATTTGGAACGCTATTAATTGTTTTAGTTCCACGCTATCTCCGACACATAGTAGGGCAGGCAGAAGGAACCTAGTATTAAGACACTCCGTTTTTATTAATACACTTATGTTCCCGTTTTCTGTATCATTCTGGAGGCATTACTAGTCGAGTTGTAAAACTAAATGACGTGCTTTCCCTTGTTACCGGAGCCAGGAAATATTTTTTTTTTTCGGCAAGTGAGAATCAAATTAGAAATGAGAAACAACATGTCGCGGTCACACGCGTGTGCCCTTGCACCACTTGCCATTGTTTGTTATTATTATAGTATTTATGTAAAAAAACAGATTAAAAGTAGCTTCACACTGTATCCCCCACACAGCAGGCTAGGCAGAGGGAACCTAATGTTAAGACACTCCGTTCCCCACTTTCGGCCGAATTTTGCAGGCATTACGTATTTATGTAGTTCCGTAGTATAGGAAATATACATTAAGAAAATATTCATAGTCGTTATATCGGCGTTAGATAAGAAAGCAGTAGCAATAGTTTTAATGGAAATCTTATTATGATCTTTAAATTTAACAAAACAGAATTCCACTAGGTTCATATTTTTTTTAATATTTTAAATTTTCAATATGTCATTTTTATACGCGTGTAAACAAAAGAACCCTTGACTAAAAAAAATTTTGTTGCGCTCCATCTAGAACCGTGGCAGTAATATGGAGTTACGTTTCGTATTTTTCAGTCACTTGATAAGAATTATTAAAACTCATTTGAATAAACTTAACATTAGCCAATAGATAAGGTTAACCTTACACCCCTTTTTTTGTTTTTTTTAGCTTCACGCTGTATGCCGCACACAGCTAGGCAGAGGAAACCTAAGACACTCCGTTCCCCACTTTCCGAATTCTGGAGCCATTGCGTGTTGAGTGGGAGAACTCAACGCCGCGCTTAGCCGACACCAGAGCGAAGAAATGGCAATATAAATTTAAGTAAATATTTCATCTCCTCGATTGGGGATCGAACCCACAACCAGTCGATTTTACAGTCACACTTCGTGCCGCTGCGCCACGACTGGCCTCTTCATTTATCCAAAACAAAATGATAAATGTGTCTCCCCTAACTTTTATTTATCATTTAAGCCTTGAGACAAATCAATCTAATCACAAGTACTCGTACTCGTGGCACCCAAGAAAAATCATCTATCTTAATTCTTTATGAACAAAAGGCATAAATGGAAAAACTTTGGAGATATTCCTTTAGCGACGGCCTAATGCGGGGTTGTCGAGCCAAGATTTCCTTCTATTATTAGTTCTGTACAAAATTCCCAATGGCACAGAACAAAGACAGTACCGTAATCCCAATTCATACAATTGTAAGGATTGCTTTGCAAGAATATTGAAATTTTTGAATTATAGTAACTTTTTTTTGTATTCTATATATTTATATATTTTTTAAGTAGACAATTGTTTTGTTTTGGTAGAAGATTTAATGCCAAAACGGCACTATGTGAGAAGCTAAACAACAAAATCAATTTTTTGTAAAAGTGTTATTAAGACTCAAAAGTAAAATTTTTGTTGTTAGTATCTATGTAGGAAGATTTTTACGATATTCTTTCTGCTTTCACAAGTTTCTCGGCTTCAGGCTGTATCCCGCATATAGCAGAGTAAGCAGAGGAAACTTAGTGTTAAGATACTCCGTTCCCCACTTGCCACCGATTTTTTTTTGAGATATTGCGTATTGAGTGGTGGAACTCAACACCGAACTTTTGCCGTGGTGCCAGAGAAATGAAATGCCGTAGAAATGGAAATATTATGATCGAAAAGTGAGCGATATGAGAGGTCGATGGAGACCTCAGTTGGCTTTCGAAAACATAATGTCAAAGATACTGAGGGAAAGTCACGTAAAAAGCATGAGGGATCCCCGGAGGGCATGTATGAAGAGGTTGATGACAGTGAACGAGGCGAAAGAGGTATGCATAGACCGTAGCGTAACCCCGTTAGGGATACAGCGTGAAGCAAAGTAATAAATAATTAGTAGTGAATAATAATTGAATGATTATTCATTCCTATACGCTTCGGCCTCAACTACTTTCAAAATATGACACCTAAAAAAGACAAAGAAAAGTTACCAATAAAATATTTCAAATATTTTTTAAGATGTTACATATGCATGAATTATTTTACTTTAGGCAAGTATATGGAATAAAATGTGTACAGTGTACTCTTTAATGTCTTATTTCTGTTTATAGAATAAACTGCAATATTAATAGTTTTATTTATACTACATATTATATAAAACATTCGCCCCAGCAAATCTACGAACTTACTTACTTAGGAAACCATATCTACTTACCATATCTACATATCTACCGGATTTAAAGTTTATATAAAAAATCAGCTTCATGCTGTATCCCGCACACAGCAGGGTAGGCAGAGGGAACCTTGTGTTAAGACACTCCATTCCCCACTTTCTGTCGAATTCTGGAAGTATTGCGTGTTGAGTGACAGAACTCAACGCCGCGCTTAACCTCGACACCAGAGCGAAGAAATGGAAATATAAATTTAAGTAAATATTTCATCTCCTCGAGTGGGGATCGAACCCACAACCAGTCGGTTTTGCAGTCACACCTCGTGCCGCTGCGCCACGACTGGCCTCAAGACTTAAAGTTTATAGTATTATTTTTATAATTAATTTAATCTGGTCTCTTAGTATTTAAGTTAATCTTTAAGTACAGACGTGGCCTAGACTGCTTTAGATATAATTAAAAAAGGTATTATTATTTAAACTAATGTCATCATTGTATCACTTGGCTGAAAGCAGCCGTTTTTCCATATAGAAAAAAAATTAAACACATCACATATGATCGTGTTGTGTAATTAAGTCTATAGAATTATTAATTAACACACAATTATATATAGAATTATAAAATTATAACAATAAATAAATATTTTCTAGTAAAAAAATCTAATACTTTCAAAAGTCTTTCAAAAATACAGCCTTACATTACTATACCAAAAAAAAATGACCCAAAAGAAAATTTCCTTCAAAATATTTACAAAAAGTAGTAAAACAAATAAATGTACTTATTTATAAGTTTTTATTGTATCCTCCACGTAAACTCGTGTTGAATGTATGAACATGCTTTTAGAATATTGGCATACGTGCTCGCGTTCCGCCGTACAGCCACTTAGTTGTTAGGCTTTAAGTACACTGTCAATATTATCATATGCAATAATATTATTTACACTTTTCATAATTTTCAATAAAAATATATAAGTTACTTAAGTATGTTTAATTTTATTTGTAATATAGAAAATCAATTTTAATATTTGTTTAATATTTATTTAGAAAGTGTATAAAAATTTGAACGTAGCGGGACTCGGACTTCTAAATAAGTATTTTTCTTTCCTGAGTGTGGAATAACATTTTAAAAATGTTAAAAATATTTAATAAATAGCATTCTCTCTTGCCAGAATATAATTCTTAGTAATTATCCTTGGGTAGTGGAAATTTGTAAAAATCTCCCTAAGGAGATTCTAACAACATAAATAAGTTGTAACAGGCGTATGAAAAATTTAAAAGTAGCTTTATGAGAACGTATGGCCTAGTGGTCAGAGCGCCTGGTCGGTTTCCAAGAGGCGCGGGTTCGAGTGCCGCTACGTTCAATTTTTTAGACGTTTTCTAAATAAGTACTTTTCTTACCTAAGTGTGGAATAACACTTTAAAAATGTTAAAAAAATATATTTATTGCTTTACGACTGTTTCAAAAGGAAATGTTTAGATTGGATAGTTTGAAATGAGCCTTATAAAGTGCGAGTGTTAGTATATTCGTATTTCTATAGAATTTTCTGTTTAAGATACAACACTATGTGATATTTTAATATTTTGTATTCTTTTGTTCACCATATAATTTAAAAATTTTATTTGTCCACTCTGGTAGGTAACCCGGCGTTTAGTTTCGCCAATCAAATAAACACACTATGTCTCGGAAATTTGGTGGTGCGTCGGGAACAGATTTTTGCTCTTGGTGACTGGGTACCCTTCTATAGTATGGAGTGACATTGTGTAAAGCCGAAAGAAAATTATGTTTTTTGTCGTTTCCTTTCACAATATTCTTACTTACTATAGTAGAAATTGAACTCACAATCATCGTAGTCTGATACTTTTCAACTACGCTGTATTTGCCATAGACAACAGGGTAGACGTTACCAGAGAAAGAGAGAAAGAAACAAAAACTTTTCAATCTCTCACTAGGAATCGAACCCACAACCGTTGTATTTACAGTTGCATGCTGGTTTCTTGCACCACGACGGCGCTAAACTACGCTATTTATATGTAATTTGGATGAAGCATAAATAATATACAGACGGCAATTATATATTAATAGATATAAATTATATTTCTAACATCTTGTAAGAATACGACGAAGCTTTAAGAAAAACTCGGAGCAAGTTCTACAAAGTTCTCGTCGCGTACAAAGTGGAAGTTATGAAGGGTTCGTTCACGCATAAAATGTAATATCAATATGGCGTTTTAATTGAATTGTGTTTTTTTATTTTTTATTTTTGTATAATTATTTTAGGATAAATTAATATAGTAGGTTTAAATGAGGTAAGATAAAGACTTGCCGTTTCCCACTCGTCGTTTTCAAAATATAGCGTGTTAAGTGTCGGAATTCAATACCGCGCTTGATGAATGAAATGATACCATATTTTTTTTTTATGGAAATGACAAGGCAAACGAGCATTCGGGTCACCTAATGGTAAATGATTACCGCCGCCCACGACCCCGTGCAACACAAGAGGAGCTACAGGTGCGTTGCCTGCCTTTTTAAGGAGGGATGGGCGCCGGAGCCCGGCATTATCTGATGCGAAATGCAGTGGCATAAATCCACTACTTCACGCCGGTTTTAAAGGCCGGGGGTGGTAATGATCCGGTCGAGTCTGCCCATGCGTGTTGCCATTGCTGGCGGCGTGACTCTACCACACGTACTTTAGTCGCCTCTTACGACACCACCAGTACCATGATGATCCTGAGATAATTCGATTTAAATGATTATCTTTTTGGAAGTTAGCCACCTAGACCTAGTATAGCCGAGGACCAAGAACATATAAAAAAATATTTAAAAGAAAAAAAAAATTTTTGGTCCTGAAATTGAAAGCATCTAAAAGTTAAACAGCCTCTCAAAGTTCTAAAAAAAAGTCCACCAAAAATAAAATTTTAAGAAATCAGTACTATTTACGTACTTTTTAACGATAATATTTTCTTTTTATATGAATTCTAAGAGTGTATTCGACACTGAGGAACGAATCAATTTGCAGGACTGAAAACTTCTTAGACTTTCAAGCTTGAAAATTTCGCTTTTTGAAACTTTGCAGACAACTTAGTACGATCTCATCTTCATAATATTTGTTTAGTTCCAACATACTCTTATATATAAAAGTCAAGTATTTTGATGTACGGGGTAAGGTTATATCAAATTTTATTATATAAAGAAAAGAAATTATAAGCTACAAAATTAAGTCATCATAGTTCCACATAAAGTAAACACAAAGGTTGTGGGTTCAATCCCATGTTATTGTAATTAATTATTTACATATTTACATTTCCGCTGTGGCACACATTGTCGTGAAAATGTTGTGTTTTTTAACATCAGGTCTGCTCCTACTAACAAAAAAAAATATTATTATATCTTTAACGCAATATCTATATAACATATATAAAAGGACATGTACCTGACTGACTGCGGTAAGACGCACGCACAGGCGTAACCGCTATGCGTAGAAACGTGAAATTTGGACAGATGTTTATTTTCATAATCTGGACATCCACTAAGAAGAGATTTTGAAAAGTTTTAACCCTAAAAGGATGAAATAGGGGTTGAAAGTTTGTATGGAAAAAAAATTAAATCAGCACCGATTTTTATAAAATATGAAATTCAGACTCTTAAAAATACTTCATTGAACACGTGTTTCATGGTTTTTTTAAATTCACCCCCTAAGGGTTCAAATAAGGGGTTGAAATTTATATGGAAAAGTCTTTAAATTGCAACCGATTTTTATAACAAATTAAATTCAAACTGTCAAAAATATTTTATTGAACAGGTGTTTCGTGGTCTTTTTAGGATCCACTCCTAAGGGTGAAAATAAGCGGGCGAAGCTGCGCGTGCCCACTAGTCTCATATATTGCAGGGTAAGTAGAAAGAACCTAGTGTTACGACATTCCGTTCTCCACTTTCCGCTGAATTCTGGAAGCATTGCTTGTTGAGTGATAGAACACTGTCGCGAGCAAGGAAATGAATATAGTAAATATTTCAGTTCCTCGAGTGGGAATCGCACTCACAACCTGTCGCGTGTGACATACGCTCGTGCCTCTGCGCCACTGTTGGCCTCCAAGTCACCAAATAATGAAGTATTTTTTGTTCTATATTTCATAAACAAAAAATATTTTATTATTTGGTCACTACTCTTCAAAGTTATCCGTCATAGGTCGGTTGACGGCATACATCATTAGTCTTCGAGACAATACTCGTTTAGTTGCCAAATGGTAAGTGTAGCAGGGTCAGTGCTCACGCACAGTGGCGAGTGCGCTTGAAGCAATATTTGTTATGATTAGAGATTTTCTTTATATGATGTTGTTTGATTGTTTTTTTTTAGATTTTCAGGAAATAACTAGGATTTAATCGAATCTGTTCTCCGGTTTTCGTTTCACTCCACTTTATGGGTGCGAGAGTGACGAAATAAAACAGTCCTCCGAGTAGCGATTGAACCCACAACCACTTGTAGCCAGACGCTGCCCCATTGCGCCACTATGGCGCCACGAACGCACACATACATACATTTTGGACATATTTTTTTGGACATACATACATTTTGGACATATTGGGTGTTCCCCAATATGTCCAAAATGATAGTAAAATTTTTTTTTAGTTACCAGTGTTTAGTTACCAAGGACAAATATTAGATAAATGAAATGAAATATTTTATTTCTACGAGTGGAACTAGAGCCTGTAACCGTCGCGTTAGCAGTCACATGCTTGCCGCTGGGCCACGACGTCCTCAATGTAAAGTACAAAAGTGTAAAGTTACAGTTATTAACATAAATTAGATATGTAGAAACAATAATTTCAAATTATAAATTATAATATATCTTTTAACAATTCTCGAGGCATTGAGTGTTGAGTTGCGGAACTCAACACCGCTATTTGTCTAACCGACAAAACCGTGTAAAAGGAAATAATTTATATATTATTACGTTATAACGTCTCCGTCACTAAATATGATCAATATTTTTTCTTAATAATTTTATTTAGTAAACAGTAAATAAATTTAAATAAGCATTAAAAGTATTATAAAGTTTTGCGGACTGGATCAACCAGTAGATTTATGGTATGATTTTATTTAATATCGTTCTTTACATATATCTTCTAAAAAAAGAAAACAAACATGTTATTTAAAGGTATAAACAGGTATAAAAACGCGAGATACTTTAACTACCAAACTATTACTAAGTAAATTACTAATAATAATTGATTGCCTTACAAATAATTTTAAAGAAAATAAAACAAATTACATTTAGACGTCCCCTCGATGGGGACTAATTCGCCATAATGGCTTGATTTGCATTGATTTTTCCTAACTTCACGCTGTACTCGCATGAAAGAGGGAACCTAGAGGGAACCTAGTGATTAGATAACCGTTTCCTTTTTTGGCCTAAACTTCGAGACATTGCATGTTGAGTGGTGGAACTCAATGCCGTGCTCTGTCTTGTTACCAGAGCGAGGAAATAACAAAAGTTCATTCCCCTGACTGGGAATTGAAACTAAAACTATCGGATTAAAAGTTTTTTTTTCTATCCCTCACATAGCCATTCTATTTTCCGCTGAATTGCATTTTGAGCGGCAGAACTATACGCAGTGCCTTTTATACTCCCGAGTGGGAATAGAACCTACAACCGTCACATCTACAGTCACACGTTTATGCCACTGCGCCACAACGACCTCAAATGGATTTATTTGCGTGACATTTGATTTTTAAATTGTACTTATAAATAAGATTTTAAAATATAATAAACCTTCCACCACCATTCTACCTTTGCTAACTAACCTTTTAATTTTTGTGTTTCTTATATGTTGTTAAGTGCAATAACCCTTTCCTAACTGACGGTACTAATTTGTACCAGGTGATTACATGTCCATTATTTCGATAATACAATCGCGCATTACTTATTTGACACTGACGATCCTTTCGAGTACTATTACGCTAGCCAATCAAAGTGATTTATTCCATTTTTTTCTATATACAGCCAACAAGTGACACTTTCAAATCTCGACCTGTTTTGGATTTGAGAACTGCGAATTGCTTTTTTTTTAGAAAATATTTAAAAATAGATTTAACGAGGTAAGTGTATATTTTTTTCACTATTATATTAGATTGTACTTTTAACTATATAATTAATATAGTTTTACATTATAATTTTAAAGTTTTGGACCGAAGTAAAGTGGAAAAGGTACAAGGACTTATAAGTACTGTCAGGGACTTTGGTTGGTTTTTTGTTAATTAAATCGAGTATTATTATAATATTTGTTTATCTTATATTACAGAAATTTATAATGAACATTTCAAAGAATACGGCTTTGATAGAAGCCTTACTTATGGAAGATCTATCAGATTGTTCCGAACCTCCAAATGTGGAATTATCTGATGAAGAAAATATTTCCGAAGACAAACTACCCTCAATTATCAATTTTGATAAAAACTTTGAGGCCGCATTAGAAAAATATATTCTCACCCAATCTAGACCTAATACAAAACATGAGGCAGATAAATCTAGTATGGAAATAGACCAAGATGTAAGTGTACATTCTCTTCCTAACACTGTTCCAGATAGTTTACAGTCTAGAAAGGTAGAAGGAAGAAACGTGATGAAGAAACGTGTTTACTAGAACTGCTGGCCTTTATTGGAATGAACTTCTATAGGGGGTACAACACTACACCTTCTTGGACAGATCATTATTCATCGGCACCTGACTTGGTTATTCCCCTGGTATATAAAACTATGCCTAGAGATAGGTTTGCAGCAATATTGAGCTATCTCCATTACGACAACAATACGTAAATGCCATCTAATTGTAAAGATAAATTATATAAGATGAAAAATATAGACCTAAATCTAAAATTACTTGTTCAAAGGCCATCAAAGACAACAATATAACTCTTACATGGGGGGTGTTGACAGAATAGATAGATTGACAGCACTTTACGGTGTGGAAAATGGTGGCATAGGTTGTTTGGGATATTCTAGATATTACGTTTGTAAATGCATATGTTATTCATAGTCTCATAATGGAAAAGGTATCTATAAAAGACTCTAGGAGATCCATTGCGCAAGGGTTTATGTCCATAATAGATATCAAAGATAACAAAAAGAAAAGATTATCAAGAGACTGTATACCTAGTCCTGGGCCATCTAAGAGGCGAAAAACTGGCTTCTCAACGGTGAAAGATGTTCGTTTAGGAAACCGCGGTGTACATTCGGCTACATTAGTTTCAAATAGAGAGAGGTGTGAGGTATGCAGTATGAAGAAAATACAGTTAAAGTTAAAAAAAAACTCGTTTAAAATGTTAACACTGCAATATATTTTTACGCATTAATGAAAAAACTAATTGTTTTACAGAATACCATAATATTAATCTTTAAATACTTTTAAATTTATTGTTCATTTGGACATAAAAGTAGTACTTAATGGTCCTATTTTATTAGTCTTTTTGTGACCCTAAGTCCCTGACGGTACTTGTAAGTCTAGGTTATAGAAATAGTACTTAGATATAATAAAAAAATCTAAATAAAATAAATTAGTTTTCTTTATTCTCCCTTACCCATATAAAATCATAAAAACTTTCTTTTTTATTAATTTTCGTATGTTCGCTAGGAAAGGGATAAAGAATATATATTATATATAAAAACAAAATCGAATAACGAAAACGTGGTATACTCGTATTTTAAGACGAAGACAAATACGTTAGAACTAAAAATGGATAAGACACCGAAAAATAGAATTTATAGTAGACTTTTAGGATTTAGCAGGTGCAAGAGAAAATAGATTTTGCCCGAGCGAGTATTGATAATGTTCGGAATACTTGATAGTACCTGATAGGGTGCTAGTTTGAAAGGAATATGTTTCTACATAATATAGCAGTTGAAAATCAAGTATTTAATTTTTTTTATTGTGAACACCAGGACGTAGCGGTTGTTAAATTATAATTAGTTTATTAAAATTTTCCGCGTTGCTTGTATTTCGCAACCCACCACTCAATTTAAAGGAAATTGGGCGGAGAGTAGAGAGTGTCTCGTCGTTAGGTTTTCTCTGTATTCCCACTAAACCGAAATATTTGATGTCAATTTCAGCTTGAAACTTCCACAACTTCCTTTTATCTTGAGATCGTGATCTCAAGATAAAAGGTCTTGACAAACGGATAATAACGTGATCCTATAAGGGTTCTGTTTTTACCTCTTGAGGCACGGAACTCTAAAAATTATAATTTTAACTTAAAGAAATATATATTGAGTTAAAATCAATTTCAAAAAAATCTAGTCTCAACTAAGAAGTAAAATGCACAGCAAAATTAATATATATATTTTTTTCACATGTACATAACATAACCACACCCGTTCTGGGTGTAGTATATCGAATTATAAATACAAAAAAATATATATTATTAAATTTATAATAAATAATAAATTTATCTCAATTTCACAGTTGACTTCGTCCGGAAAACCATTAATTACGACAGAACCGCAGTCCATTTTGGTCGTGTATCGATCAAGTATATAAGTAAGATCTGTTTTTGTCGAATCCATTGTGTTAATTTCCCAGGAGCAATGCTATCAATCAACGTCAATGTCGCCTTTTACGGATTCGAGGTTCCCTTTTACCAATCTCGAAAACTATTTTGGATTTAAATCGTTATAGTTCATAGAGGCCAGTCGTGGCGCAGCGGCACGAAGTGTGACTGTAAAAGCGACTAGTTGTGAGTTCGATCCCCACTCGAGGAGATGAAATATTTACTTAAATTTATATTTTCATTTCTTCGCTCTGGTGTCGACGCTAAGCGCGGCGTTAAGTTCTGCCACTCAACACGCAATGCCTCTAGAATTCGGTAGAAAGTGGGGAACGGAGTGTCTTAACACTAGGTTCCCTCTGCCTACCCTGCTGTGTGCGGGATAGGTACAGCGTGGTAGGTAGTTCATTTGATGAAGATGTGGATTTTTACGGTAATAAGAATAGTAAGTTATTGACATTTTCTGATTTGGTTGTGGCGCCAGTGATAGCTTTCGATCATTTTGCTTTGATGGTTGTGGGTTCAATTACCGATCGGGAAATTTCAGTAAGGAATATTTAATTTATTGTTATTTTCGTGAGGTCTGTCATGGCGCGAGAGCATAAGCATGCAGATTGTAAGGACGACAAGTTATGGATTTCGTTCCCTCTTAAGGAAATGACATTTTAATTTTTTCGCTCTTGTAACAAAATCAAGTGCGGCATTGAATTACGCTCAATACGGCGCCCCATATTCCGCTCAATATTGCAGAATGTAGGTACCAGAAGTGTTTTATTGTGAACCACATAACGTATTAGGAATTAGTTCCTAAGAACCTCCGTGTTAGCTCCACGCTGTATATCTCACATAATCAATTAGATAGAAGGAACCTGGGAACCCAGTCTAACACTTCGCTCCATATAAGACATTTTCGTTCCTCAATTTCTGCCAAATTCTGGAGGCATAACGTATAGAGAAGTCAACGCCGTACTTGGAATCATTACGCGATTAAGGAAACGGAAATACGGAATAAACTTGTGCCCCTGCGCATTCACGTTCTAAAATGACATGAAATAAAATTAGTTTCAAATCAGCTTCACGCTGTATCCCGCACACAGCAGAGTAGGCAGAGGGAACTTAGCGTTAAGACACTTCGTTCCCTACTTTTCGCCAAGTTCTGGAAGCATTGCGTGTTGAGTGGCGGAACTCAACGCCGCGCTTTGTCTCGACGCCATAGCTCAGAAATGAAAATATAAATGTAAATTAATATATCATTTCCTTGAGTGGGAATCGAACCAACAACCAGTCGATTTTACAGTCACTCTTTGTGCCCCTGCGCTACGACTGGCCTCAACAGTGTATATATACAAATAATATGATTTTTATAATAAATAATATATTAGAACATATTGAACGTTTAAGCAGAACTATTTGGCAAGACGCCCAGCCAGAAACGCGGTTTCGCGATAATTGCAGACGCTAAGATTTTAGTTAGTAACTATTAAAAAGATATTATCCAGTTTTAGTTCCGCGTTCGTACCTATATTAATAGTTTTAATTCTATTAACTTAAGTGAAAAGTATAATTAAATAAATGCAAGTTATACAGAGATTTAAACGACGACTTGGCTTCATTTGGATTCGTTTTATCAGTAATTTAAATCTAGGTTAACAAAATTGTTACCTAAACGGAAAATTAAATTGTTTCACGAAATAGTTCTCGTAATTGTATTATATATAGCTGTATGGTCTATCTGTAATATGGTTCGATGGTTGTAAGTTCAATCCATACTCAGTGCAATAGTCACTTCTCAAAAGCGTAAAGATACTTTACTTTTGAGGCTGGCCTTAATGTAATAATTTCAAATAGACGACTGGTCGTGGCGCACTGAACACGCAAAACATTTAAAATTCGTTGAAAAAAAGGGGAGTGAAGTGTCTGAGCACTAGGTTCCCTCTACCTACCCTGCTAAATGCGGGATACAGCGTGAAGCTTAAAAACAAAAAAAATACATTCACGTCTAGCCATATTCCTAAGCCATCTTAGAAATTCATAACAGGACAAACAAATCAAATCAATCCTTTAATTTTGAAGACTTCAACAAGCCAATTTAAATAATAAAGTTACTTCGTTCCGTCGTTTTTGATTGAATAAAACTTGAACGATTTAATAAAAATTCAAATATTCCTGTTATTTAATTAAGCACCCTTATAAAGAAAACTTCCTTAACTCATAGTGAAATGTTAGATTTTAAGTTCAATTAGATTACAACATTAATATTATTGAAACAGTCGTGGAGCCCCATTTCGTCTTTTCTATCTACATTCCATGGCATCTAACTGGAAACACGACGGTTGTTGGTTCGATTTCTACTTGAAGAAATTAACTGTTTTTATATCCTTGTTCTTTTAATAGAAAACCGCACGTTGAGTTCCATCATTCAACTTGGGAGAATATAGTGGAGGGCGGAGTCTCGACACTAAGTGTCCCGTTCCTACTAGACTATATTGCGTTATACAGCGTTAAGATAAAAAAAATTGTCTTAAATCACGTTCACACTGTATCCTGCACACATCGGAGTAGGCCAAGGGAAACTAGTGTTAAGACACTCCGTTTCCCATTTTCCACCGAATTCTGGCGGCATTGCGTATGAATGGTGGAACTTAACGCCGAGCTTTGCGTCAGAGCGAAGAAAAATTGAATTTAAATAAATATTTGATTTCCTTAAGTGTGGGCACGACCAAGAGTGGCCCTAATGTTTTAGATATGATATAAAAAATCAATTTTATTTATAGATATAAGGTAGAAATTTATTAATATACTAAGTTATTAGTTAAAGTTTTGCAGCTTTTATTACTTTATAACTTTCGTTATATTTTAGACATAATATTGGCTAGTTCGTAAATCTTGTATGAAAGTTTTGTCTTTGTTTGAGCCTAGTCTTTTGCAGTGGGAAGCTGCTGAGCCTGTAACATGTTAATACATATTTCAACATGATATTCTATATGGTAATTATTACGTTTTAAAATTAATTACTATTATTTTATTTTGTTATGATTATTTTTAACTTTAAATTCGAAAAATATAAATTTATGGATATATAGAAAAAAATATTACAACCTTATATTTGTAGTTTATTTCATACAAAATTAGTGCAAACGCCGGAATATTAGTGGGTAGATAATCATGAAATTGGTACGGAACCATCGGTGAGCGAGATTGATTCACACTTGGCCGAAGTTTTTTGTTTATTATATACTTATATAGTATATAAATAAATATAAGCGTGTGATTGTAAACGCGACAGGTTGTGGATTAAATATTTTAATTTTTTATACTCTGGTCCCTCCATGCCTCCAGAATTCGGAGGAAAATGATGAATGGAGTATCTAAATACTAGGTTCCCTCTACCTACCCTGCTATATGCGGAATACAGCGTGAAACTAAAAAAAGATGGAACAAATTCATACAAATCCCCATGTTAAAACAACAAGGAACGCCGGTATCCGGATAACCATCTTAAAAATTGCCGTCAGATGATTGCAAGCGGTTTCTGGATGCTGGGGATATGTAGATGGATGGTACAAACGAGTTTCGATTACCGCAGCTATTTCACACGCGTCGTACGGAAGATAGATTGCGGGGGCGCTTATCTCTGTCGTTTGATGGCTCTTAAATACATTTTTGCATACAGTAATGTGCTTGGATTCTTTAATTTTATGAATTTTTTTTGGAATTTTTGAGGAAAGAAGGCTTTTGTTATTGGTTTTTAGGGTTCCGCACCTTTAAAAATGACACGGTACCTTTATATGACCATTTTCTTGACACTGTATTTCTGCCTGTCTGTCAAGACCATTTATGTATATATATTTATTTCAAGATCGCGAGAAGGTAAGATTTTTAACAAAAAAAAAAACGATTTCAAATAATAAACTAAAAAGTAAAAAATAAATTTACTTAACATAAAGTAAAACGTACTTACTACAAATTATCCATGAATTACCAATAAAAAATCATCGGAATCGGTTGGCGTGATATTGAGTTATTAGTCCATTTATCGCGCACATACCTAATGCAAATTTAAAACTTATGTGATTTTCTCATGACCAAAATTGTCAGAAATGGGCAGCACTAGCTTTTAAATAAAAAAATAATCATCAAAAATTGATTCTTTCAGTGAAAAGCTATGACAAACAAACAAAAAAATACAGTCGAATTGATAACCTCCTTTTTCTTACAGAAGTTGGTTCAAAAATAAATTAAAAACATCCATAGAAAAAAAATAGTTTCTTAGTCAACGCAATTCAATAATACGAGCGTATATGCATCTTTTTTGTTGCATTTTATATGAGATTGGTCGCTAAAGCAAAAACATACTTCCCGTGGACGTACAATTTTGTTTTTTGTCATGAAGTGAGAACTTACAGTATAAATTAAGGAAAAATTCTGAAAATAAAAAATTGAAATAAATATTTCATAGTAAAAAAAAAGTATTACGAACTTATATTATAGTACATTTTACACAATAACAGTACGCCCGTAAACCTAAGTACTATAAGTCAGTTTTTATAAGTAGTGTTTCCTGTTGACCTAAAATCCTTTAATTAATACGGAACCTTTGGAGGGTGATTCTGAATAGGTCTATTTGAATTGACGGTTTTTTTTTTAATTTAAACTATAGTCGTCGCTTTTACAGACAAAGTAATGTAATTAATATCAAGATAATTTAAAGTCCAGCCCAGTAATGTCAGTCGTGGCGCAATGGTACATGCGTGTGACTGTAAGCGCGACAGGTTGTGGGGTCGACCTCACTCGAGGAAATAAAATATTTAATATTATCATTTTACTCACTCCTCTCTCCGAAACCGAAAGCGCGGCGTTGAGTTATGCGACTCAACGCAAAGCAAACCCTCCGGAATTTGGCAGAAAGTGAGGAACGGAAAGTCTTAATACTAGGCTCCCTCTGCCTATCCTGCTACATGCGGGATACAGCGTGAAGCTAAATAAAATAATTATTTAATGTCGTCGTTTTAATTTAAGATAGTTCACTACTGGAAAAAAACTCCTACAAAAAAAAAAAAAAAAAAAATATAAATAGTAAAAAAGAAATAGTAAAAAATACCGTTTACACAACTAGGTAGTACAACACAATACTAAAGACATCCTACTACAGTATTGGCTCACAAAAAAAACATTTACGCCACTCTAAAAAGTGTCACAAAAAGATTGAATGCATTTTCAATGTACCAGCATACGTGAAAGTGCTGCGATTACCAGTGTGTGATGTTTGATACGAGAGTAGCTAGGTAGGTATAAAATGTATGATTTTCAATCATTCTATATTCTATTGAAAAATCTTTTTAATGATACAATGTATTGTATTTTCTTTATTTTCTTTGTTTTGAAACGAAACATAGAAAATATAAAATTAGTAACTTTAGTGAAAAGTAAAAAACTAAACATTATTTTTACACAGCTAAATTATAAAAATTGAAAAAATATATAGATAAATACTTATATATATAAGCAGCTTGCGATAGTGTTAAAATAATATGGTTTAATAGAAAAATGTACATACATGTATCCATAAACATCTCCGGTTGCCGTGGCGTGGCGGCACAGTACTGAAAATTATTTGTTCCCTCAAGCGAGAATCGAACCCACAATCGTCCCTTTTAAGTCGCACCTTAGCACTCCTGTACCACGAATATCTCAATAAATTTCTTTCCGTTTAAATAGCCGACTATTTATACCAAATACACATTTAACAGAAGTACCGTTAAAAAAGGAAACGAGAGGAGAAAAGTAACAACGTCACTCTCTATTGTATGTGTGATAAATTATAATAGTCATTTCCTATAACTTAATTACAAACTATTTAAATTATTTTTAAACATTTTGAAAGTGTAAATCTACACTTAGGAAAGAAAAATACTTATTTAGAAAACGTATAAAATTTTTTTACGCTTTCTAAATAAGCATTTAAATTATAATAACATTTATATTTTCATTTCTTCGCTCTGTTGTCGAGGCAAAGCGCGGCGTTGAGTTACGGCACTCAACACGCAATGCCTCCAGAACTCGGCGGAAAGTGGGGAACGGTGTGTCTTAACACTAGGTTTCCTCTACCTACCCTCCTGTGTGCGGGATACAGCGTGAAGATGATTTAATTTAATTTTCTGATTTAATTTTATATTTTCATATAATATAATAATGAAAAATTTCATATACTTAATTATAATTTTATATTTTTATTCCTTCTCTTTGGTGTTGAGACAAAGCACGGCGTTCAGTCCCGCCGCTCAACACACGCCCTCTTCAGAATTCAGTAAAAAATGGGGAACAGATATCTTCCCTTCCATTCCATTACACTAGGTTCCCTCTGCCTACCCTGCTGTGTGCGGGATACAGCGTGAAGCTGAATTTTTTATTTACGAACTACGTAAAATTCAATTCGGCTTCCATTGCCTTTGAACTATATATAAAACGCTTCTATTTTTCACTACAAATCTGGATATGCACCCAAATTGGTTTAATTAAATCGAATCCGTAAACGGTGAGCCCAAATATAAATTTGCGTAGGGTCGTATTTTAAATTGGTTTTTCGAAATAAAATAAATTAAGTCAGCTATGTTTGTAAGAGACGTGAATGTATCGATGAGTTACGTGCAAAAGAAGAAAAAAAGTTTGTGATATATATTGGAATTAATATGTATGTACAAAAAATCGTTTTGACAAACAAAAAGCTTTTACTGAGGCCAGTCGTGGACAAAGTGTAACTGTAAAACCTCTAAGACTGGTTGTGGGTTCGATGATGCGCCTTCTGATTCTGCCAAAACTTCTTCTTCGGATTCTGCCAAATTCTGGAGGCATTGCGTGTTGAGTGGCAGAACTCAACGCCGCGCTTAACCTCGTAAATATATCATCTCCTCGAGTGGGGATCGAACGCACAACCCGTCGGTTTTACATTCACACATCGTGCCGCTGCGCCACCACTGGCATCTAACAGATATTTACATAAATTAACTTTTTCTTTTTCTCCACTAAAACAGATATTTACATAAATTACTACTACTAAGCTTTTTATTTACCTTTTTGTAATTAAAAAAAAATATGGGGAACGGAGTGTGTTAACACTAGGTTCCCTCTGCCTACCCTGCTGTGTGAGGGATACAGCGTGAAGCTGATTTGTAATTTTTATAATGACAATTTGCCTATATGATTTATATATTTAACTATGAATTTACTTGACCTTTGATTTTTTTTATTGATTTATCACTATTTTCTTTTTACCTTCCATTTGGTAAGAGATATAAAAAAATAACATTACGAGAACAACCTCACAAGTACTTATATATGTGAAATAAACACAAACATAACAGTAAAGCGGTTTAATGAACATATTAATTAGACTATGTTATTGTAAGTATAAAATAACATGCAATTACACTACAGGTGCCGCAAATGAGCACAATTTCACTGTTTTAATTAAAAACAAAGGAAATAAAATTAAAAAATCGATGAGGTTTCGTAGCACAATTGACAGTTGTATGTCAAGGCAAGGGTTATAGGTTTGATTTTCACTCGGGAGAAAAAAAATTATAGCTTCAGTCCATTTCTTGCTTATAGCAGGGTAATCAGAGGGAACCAGGGATGCTAGTGCTAAGTATCCAATTACCACTGGATTCTGGAAGTATTGTATGTTGAGTTTCGGAACTTAACGCCGTGTTTAGCCTCGTTATAAGAGCGAAGAAATTAAAAAATAAAATACTTCACTTTCTCAAGAGAGAATACAACCCACAACCCTCGCGTTTACCATTCACACGTTTGTGCTCCAGTGCCACAGTGACTTAAAAAGGGAAGAAAAGAAAAACATTACATTTGAAAAAAAAAAATCAAAACTAATGTGAAACCAGTGTTAAAACACTACGTTTCCTACTTTCCTCCGAATTCTGGAGACATTGAGTGTTGAGTGGCGGAACTCAACGCTACGCTATTCCTCATAACCAAAACGAAGAAAATAAAAACATTAAGTAATTCATTGTCCCGAGTGGGAATCAAACCTACAACCGTCGCATTTACATTGGCACGCTTCACCACGACGAAGGTCTCTCAGATCTATCTTAAAAATATTTATATAAAGTGAAAATCTTGATGCAATACGATAATTGAACTATTGAAACTCACGTCCTCCAGCGTTCATTTCAATTAAGCACTATTTTACGTAATTGAGTGATATTATTATTATCTTGCTTTCCAGACTATTACTATATTGGAAGTCGATAGTAGTAATAAGTGGTCTTTTAATAGTCTAGCAATTTTCGCTTAAAATGCTCAGAGACTTACTTTATTAAAACTTGATAAAATTATTATTTTTTGGACGAATTAGTTAGTAAAAATAAGAAAAATTACAGGATAGGTCCTCAACAGAATAATATATTGTATGTTTCATAAACTCACTACTGCAAAAACTCGCTTCTTGCCAAACTACAAAATTGTAGTTCAACGAGAAATATCCTCTAGGTTTTGTTTACGAGGCGTACTTCATGTAAAGAGAGTAAAGAGTATTCAAAGTAGAGAAAAAAATATGGTAGTCACTCTCTGTTTGTCTGTAAAAGAAAACAAATTATATGAACTTTTTACATAGGTATATATTTCAACTTAATTTTATTATCTAACATCTTTATTTTTCCTTAATAAATAAAATAAAAAAATAAATAAATCAGCTTCACGCTGTATCCTGCACACAGTAGGGTAGGCAGAGGGAACCTAATATTAAGACACTCCGTTCCCCACTTTTAACCGAATTTTTCGAAACATTGCGTGTTGAATGGCAGAACTCAACGCCGCGCTTCGCCTCGACACCAGAGCAAAGAAAATGGAAATATAAATTCAAATAAATATTTCATTTCCTCGAGTAGGGATCAAACCTACAACCAGTCGCGTTTACAGTCACACTTTGTACCCCTGCGCCACAACTGGCATCAGTTATTTATTTTACTTGATCTCTTTTATTTATCCTTTAGATGAAAAAAAATGCAATTTCTACTTCTTGCAGACGATTTGCTTAAAAAGTTGCTATGACAATATAATATTTTTAAAATGGAAACTGGACGTCGCGCATTGAAATTAAATTAATTATAGACAATCCCTCGAAGGCCAGGCGTGGCGCAGTGGCGCAATGTGTTACTGTAAATGCGACTGATTGTGGTTTTTATCGCCACTCGAGGAAATGAAATATTTATTTAAATTCATATTTTAATTTCTTCGCTCTGGTGTCATGGAAAACGCGGTTGTGTTCCGCCATTCAACATGCAATGCCTCGAGAATTCAGAAGAACTGAGTGTCTTAAAACAAGGTTCTCTCCACCTACCCTGCTATGAGCGGAATATAACGTGAAGCCGAATGGAGATTGAACTCACTATCATCAAAATTATCCACACACACCATTCCACTGAACCATTCAGCTTTAAACTTTTGTTGGCAAAAAGTATATACATAAAGTTCCGTAGTTTCGGTTGACCTACCTTTATTTGCCATTCTGCTCGAGTGAGCGTGACACTTTAATAATCATATATAGTTTAAAGTCACAATTAAAACAAGTTTATTTTTCACGTACATTCAGAGAGTAAAATAAATATATGAAAGTTAAAGATCTGGAGGCTTTTTGCTGTGTGGAAATAATAAATATTTGCAATATTGTTATTTAATGACTTTTTCATTCTTTATTCGGTTTATGGAGTGATTAAAATGATTGTATTGGATTGTGTCGTTTTGGGTTGTCTGTATTGTATTTAATCTGGACTTAAGATCATACTTACTAAAAATTATTTTGTATTAAAAATATTTTTTTTCTTTAGTTTAGTTACAGGCAACTAGAAAGAGGAGAATCCTAATACTAAATTTTATCTACATGCACTTAGATGTTTTCTTTTTGTAGAAATAAAAAAAATATACATAAAAACTTAACACAATAGATACGCGACAGAAAATTAAAAAAAAAGTAATTTAAAAACTAAATACGATTTGCTAAGAAAACAGAATGCTAATAAGCACTAACTATGGGCACCTAAATGCATTGACAGGTCCATAGAAATGAATAAAATATATCACGAATAGACCCGAGAGTATCCCACCTGAAGGTTTTATTAGATCAGATCAGCTCGATGGTACCATATTATTGTATTGATCTACGAAATAATTCGAATTGAGTGAAAATTAAGTTTCTTAAAGAGGCCTGTCACGACGCAGTAGTACAAGTGAGCGACTGTAAACGTGATAAGTTGTGGGTACGATTCCCACTGAAAAAGAAGAAATATTTATTATATTAATTTCTTCGCTCTGATAACAAGACAAAGCGCGGCGTTGAGTTCCGCCGCACAAAACGCAATGTTTCTAGAATTTGGTGGAAAGATGGGACGTAAGTGCCTTAATGGGAACAAAGTGTCTTAACACTACTTTTCCAGGTTCCCTCTGCCTACTCCGCTGTGAGGGTGATAGAGGCCAAAACATAGCTTATAGCTAAAAAAACTCTTTTTTAACATAATCACAGCTTGGTTGAATAAATGCTTGTTAGAAAATATTTATTCGAAGAAAAAATAAATATCCTCATTTCAATAACTTATTTATCTTTTGAGCATCGTGTTATACGATGATCATTAAGATAATTGAGTAAAATCTCCATTATCGGTATGTCTAGCTGTGTAATGAGTAAACTAAATGGAATATTTTAATTTATATTTTTCTTAGGTCTTTTTTGATAACGATTTAATTATGTTATATAAAATTTCCCAAACAAATCTATTTAGTTCTCAACTTGACGCTGTATCTGATGAATATCAGGGAAAGCATAGAGAACCTTGTATCTTTTTTTTAGCTTCACGCTGTATCCCGCACACAGCAGGATAGGCAGAGGGAACCTAGTGTTAAGACACTCTGTCCCCCACCTTCTGCTGAATTCTTTAAGCAGACGGTTTTACAGTCACACTTTATGCCCCTGCGCCACGACTGACCTCATTGTCATCAACCTTGTATCGAAATACATAATACTCACATAAGCTATGTTATTTAGGCCATTGTAGCACAGTTAGTGTAAACGCGATGCGACGCGACGAAACGTGTTGTGGCTTCGATTCTCACTCGATGTTGTACATTTAACTCTTAAAATTGAAGAAAAAATCGAATTACATATACTGAACTGCACCAAAATAAAGTTTTACCACAACCTTTATAATTTAATTTAAGTAAATAACCGTAAAAAGTAAGGGTACAGTCAGTAATAATGTTATCTTGCTTTACTGAGCGTGTCTGAAACTTGCTAGCTCAGAATTTCAAACTAACACTTAAAATAATGCATATGAAGTGAATCTAAGGGAAGTACGCCTTTGTGGTTCAGTTTCGACTGGGACGGTTTTGGTGGATTCTATCTTCGACGACGAGAACTATTTTTCTTTAGTTTCACATTTCATTTCGCATACCAATGTAGGCAGACTGAACCTAATGTTGAAATAATTGGACACTTCGTTTCTAATAATTAATAAATTTGACGTCAATAAAATAATAAAAATTATTATTTTTAATAAATATTATTAAAAAATACAATTGAGGCCAGTTGTGGCTCAGGGGCACAATGTGCGACTGTAAAACCGACTCAGAAAAATATTCAGTGATTTTTTTAGTTTGACTCTCTAATCATGCGTATAACAGGATAAAGAGGGGAAAACTAGTATTAGGACTCTCCGTTCTCTATTTTCCTCTCTAACGTTGCATTTTGTCTTAATAGCAGAGCAAGAGAATAAAAGCAATTCGTCTCTCAGAGTGGGAATCAAACTCACAACCATCATATTAACAGCCAGCCACTGTGCCGCTGCGATACGACCGTCTTCTTTTGTTTTTTTCCAAAATATAATACTCCATACATATATTACAAGTGTTCACATTTTGGATAATAGAATATAAATAATAAAAAAAAAAACTTCACCTACAATATGAAAATCATAAATTTCTGTATATAATATTAGAAATATTATATTTGGAATATTAAACGCAAGCATAAGTCATTCGCAAGGTTAAACCCATCGTTTAGATACGTTCCAAATGTAAATATTTTTCCATTTTTTATTCGGAGCGAAATTTGTGCGAGGTACCTGCTGAATAAATTGTGATTTCAGGTACGGGAAGTCGATTTTATGTTTACTCAACCACGACAAAAATAAGGGAAGAGTGGATTGAGGAGGACTGTGATTGTTTATGTAAAGAAATATACGTTTTAAATAGTAATGTTACTTTAGATATTTTTAACAACAAAAAAAATAATGTATTAAAAATCGTAAAGTTAAAGTTTTAACTTTTAACTTTTTTGCGTAGTGAAACTTCGGGTGTTCTTCTACAGCTAACTTACTAAAATCTTCTGTGGTTCAGTCGTTATAACTCGCACTTGACTGATTGTTTTAGTTATATCCACTTTCGCTGTCAAAATATGAAAGTAATTTCAAATATTTCAGGGATTTCAATTTTAGTCGTTGCGCAGTGGCACAAGGTGTGACTGTAAAATCGACAGGTTGTAGGTTCAATCCCCACTCGAGGAGATGAAATATTTATTTAAATGTATATTTCCATTTCTTTGCTCGGGTGCTGAGGCAAAGCGCGACGTTGAGTTCCGCCACTCAACACGCAATGCCTCTTTAATTTGGCGGAAAGTGGGGAACGGAGTGTCTTAACACTAGGTTCCCTCTGCCTACCCTTCGGTGTACGGGATAAAGCGCGAAGCTGTACCATAATATTAATGGTCAAAGGAGATTGATAAACTTTCTTCACGATGTTACTGATGTGTTACTAGTAAAACTCGACTCGATAAATACGAGAATATTAATCATATTAAGGTTTACAATAACAAATAAAAACCTGAAAGGCCTTGTTAAGAATTAAAATTAAACCGACGTAGTTAAATTTTAACTGAAAAATTTATTATTGACGCAATTTTCATCGTCATTTAATCTTCTTTACTGAAAGACGGCATCTAATTTAATAACTCTTAATAATAAAGCTGTTGAGGCCTTGCCCGAAGGTCAGTTAACATTTATTTTGATTTATGTAACAAAATGATTTAATAACAAGGTCATTTTTCAATTTCAATTAAATATTAGATGTATTTCTAAAGAAGAAAATTAGTTATGCCTTGTTAGGTTAAATTCAATTGTATGTTTATTGTCTAGAGTTAAATTCTGGTGTCAGACATCGCGTGAGTGCTGAAATGCAACGCTGCAATTTTTCTTAATAGAACGACGAATAAAGGAAATAAACTTCACAAACAGAGATCGAACTCGCAACAAACACATTTCCGGTCAGACGATGTCCAACTGCGCCACAAAAAGTACTTATCATGAAGGAATATAGTAGTCAATTTACAAAAGTACACAACTTGTACTTTATATAAAACTAGCGGACCCGGACGCGGCTTTGCCCGCTTAAACTATACGAATGCTTATTAGATGTATTTATGAAATTGTTTTAGAAAATATGTAACTCATTTAAATGAAAAGAATTATAAGTAAACGTAACCAAAGTAAAATATTATTAAAAAAAAACGAAACAAAATCAGCTACATTTTTTTTTTGTCTCTGCCTGTCTCTCTTTCTATTGCCGTGAGCTAATGTCCAAAAGAACTGAACTGATTTTTATTGGACTTTCAGTGATCGATTTTACTGATTTATCCGGGAAAAATCTTTTTACACGGTTTCGTTGCGCGTACATAGATACTATATAAAATAACTAAAATCCTTTCTACATTAAATATGATAAGTTTTGCGAGCAATATCAATTAAAATCCCAAAAAACTAAAGCTATAATTTATTAAGTGTATAACAACGTTATAGATAACATGATCCAATCGAGATGAAATAACCAACAATTCTTTCCTTAAATAAAAAATACTTAAATAATATTATGCCGATGCCGCGCAGGGCCGCAACTTACACCACACCAAGAAATTAATGAAAATCTAACTAATCTACTACTCGAATAAGCGAAGAACCAAAGAAAAGTATAAATTAATTATAAACAGCAAATAATTACATAAAAATTAACAGTAGTTCGAAAATGTATGAAAATTTACAAAACCGTCAAAGTCATCTGCCCGTTCGCGTCGGTCATACTATGCCGCTCGTAGGCTAGGTCATTTCGAATCAGTGACATCTCCTTAATTATTTATTAGAATGTTATACAGTAAACTATAATTTCAATCTAGATGAAATGCTAAAAGTGACTATTATATTCATTTTCATAAGGATCAATATCAAATTATAGAAAATACATACAACAAAAACCCGATAAATATAAAGTAAATTAATTAAAATGGTTACTTGTTGTTACTGTGTTACTTTGCTCAAGCTTCAGAGATAAATATGGTATGTGTATCGCGGACTTTTTTAAACATTATTTAAAGGACAATATTTTTGTAAAACATTATTTTTATGTATCTCATAAGGTTGAGTCGGCGCACGCCATGTATGCGTTAAGCAAGCTCATTTTGGGTGACGTTTGCTTATAACAACAAATAAACTTTGCAAACCGTTGCTTAGCAACGGTCGGTTGTTATTAACATGGCGGAATAAATTGCCTGTCAAATTGAAAAATATTTTAATATATTAGTATATATCGACAATATTACAAATGTAAGAAAAAAAAGTAACCTATGTTCATCCGAAGACCCTCAAGTATCTCTATATGAGTATTTTATCATAATTGAATTAGCGGTTTGGCCCTGATTGCGTACAAGACAGACAGACAGACAGACAGACAGAGTTACTTTCGAATTTATAATATAGGTATGGATTTATCTACTACTTATATACAAAAAAAATAAAAATCAAATCAGCTTCACGCTGTATCCCGCACACAGCAAGGTAGGCAAAGGTAACCTAGCGTTAAGACACTCCGTTCCCCACTTTCTGCTGAATTCTGGAGGCATTGAGTGTTGAGTGGCAGAGCTCAACGCCGCGCTTCACCTCAATACCAGAGCGAAGAAATGGAAATATAAATTTAAGTAAATATTTCATGTCCTCGAGTGGGGATCGGACCCACAACCAGTCGGTTTTACAGTCACACCCCGCGCCGCTGCGCCACGACTGGCCTCCATATATACAGCTAAAGTATAACACAATATTCTTTTAAATATCCAATCCCTAATTTACCTTAAAAAAATCTATTTACAAACCAAATTAATATGAATAATACAACACTATTTATTCCATCAGCCAACAACGGGGTCTTCAACTAATGTTTAAAATGAGCATAAAACAGAAGCTCCCGGCGGGCCGGCGAGGGATGGAGCGGGTTTTAATGCCGCGCCGCTAAGCCGTCATAAACGTGTTTCGAATATGGTCGACGGGGTAATGTTTTTGTAGCTTAGGAATTTTTGATAAAAATAGTTGATTATTTTGTTGTTTGGTTATCTTTGGTGGTGGTGGATAATATATAATTGTAATTGGTCATAGGTTTGATGCCAATCGAAAATCATATTTGCTTTGATAAGGCAAATTGATGCGTTGAGTTCCACCGGTTTTGGTCTTAACCCTGTTATAGGCAGATGCGTGAATGTGAAGAAAAATAGAATGTATTTTGTAGTTTTACGCTGTATTCTGCATAATAATATCAGAGTAGGCAGAGGGAACTTGGGATTCTAGTATAAAGTTACTCGGATTCCCACTTTCAGAGCGGCGTAACTCAACACCGCGTCTTGCCTCATTACGAGAGCTTGAAAATGAAAATATTAAATATTCTTCTCTACACGTAACAGTTCCAAAATTCAGCGGAAAGTGATAATCGGAGTGTCTTCTCTTATTATTCCCTTGCCAACCCTGATACATGCTGGAAACGACGTGAAAATAAAAAAAATCTATTAACTACAACATTAAAACTAGATACCTTGAAAAAAAAACCTACAATAGTGATCACCTGAATTTGTTTACAGAAACATTTCTGGGCGGACCTAGTCGGCCACGTTTACGGCCTTTGCGGCAAAGTGACATCAAAAACCGCTTAGCGAGCCTAAAATACTACCTCGGGGACCGCGTTTTACGTTGCATACGTTGGCGTAGGTTTTGTCCAAAAATGGATATATTAATGTTAGAGCTACTTGTTTGTATGGAAGTAGAATATGTTTTGTATTCTTATATTTTATATTTACGGGTAGAGGAGTGGCTGTGCTGAATTGTTATAGTGGATTCGTTCTCCGTTTCGTGGATTTTTTTTTGTTAAAAATATTTGTCCGGTCTGGTAAGTCTAAATCTAAGCATTTTTTTCAGTTATTTTGATATTGTTAAAGAGTTGAGATCGGATTCATCACTTGTTAAAATGGATATATCATCTCATTACATCCCATCCTTTATAGTTTTTCAATTAACCATTTGGAGCATCCTGACCGAATAAAAATGAAATCTAAAATATATTCTTTTATTTTATTTACATATGTAAAAGAACAAATAAATACATATATATTTCGAATACTTCCAAGTGTAGTAAAGTTACAACTATTCTCGTTTTAAAGAAAATATTTCATTTCTTTGTCACTGTCTGTGTTGAAATGAGATAGTCAGAAAAAGTACGTTGGACGAACGTCGGAGTGGCATTTGCATGATTGCTGCATAGCAACTTACGTCGTTGTGGCAGAAAACAATGTAATTTTGTTGAGAAAATGTATTTTTTTTCCTTAAATATATTATATTTGGATATTTTGTTTAAATTTCATATCAAATAGCTACTTACTTAAAATTCTAATGAAAAACGGACATACCCTTCCCCTTTCCGAAAAATTCTGAATTTGGCATTGCGTATTGATTGTCGTAACTTAACGCCGCACTTGACCTAGTTAAGATAAAATTAATAAAAGCGAAAAAAAAAGAAAGAAATTAAAAACAACGAAAACCAAATGAAAAATGAAAACCAATCGAATCAAATATCTACTTATTTATAATTCTAATGTAAAACGTACATGTCCTTCTCTACTTTCCGCCGAATTGTGAAGTTGGCATTGCGTATTGAGTCTCGTAACTTAACGCCACCCTTTACCTCGTTACAATAAAATGAATAAAAGCGAAAAAAAAAGAAAGAAATTAAAAACAACGAAAACCAAATGAAAAATGAAAACCAATCGAATCGCTATAAACGTATTTATAAATTCCATAAAAGACATAGCGTGTTAAGGGCTAATAGAATGAAATGGTAAACTACGTTAAGGGGTCCGCAAACGTTGCAAATTAACAGGGGGACAGATCAGATTTCCTGAATCAATGGACTTCGGGGACCATCGCAATGCCAATCAAGGGGTCGACCCCTAGTTCTATAATTTGCTATTTGCGTGTTGAAAATTATATGTTTTCGATAGAAATATAGGGGTCGGAGCCATTATGTTTCTTGTTTTGTATTTCTTTTGGTCATTTATTGTGTTTTTTATTCTGTTATCTATATCTTTAGTTATTTAATGTGATAAATTGTAGTTTTTATATCATTTCTATGTAGTAATATGTAGTAATAAAACTTTTTTTTAAATATACATAATGATAGCAATAATTATGGTGTAAGCATCGTTATTGTATTTTAACGATATTGTTGGCATTCTGATTGTACTTGCTCTGTTGGGTATGCGTTTGATTCCCGCTGGGGATTTTTTTTAGTTTCACACCTTGCCCTATATGTAGGAGTGTCTTAACATTAGTTTCTACGTGGCAAATATAAACTAGTGTCAACGCACTCCTTTCTTTGCTGTCATTTTTTTCAAATAGATTATGACAACACTATAGATTATGTTTTAATTCATATAATAGCAGATAATTTGAAAAATAACATTTGAAATAAAAGAACTTCGCCATATCCACTGTTCGAACATAAGCACAAAATATGAAAAGATGAACTAAAGATGCTGCAAAATCTTCAAAAACAATACAATCTCTAGTCTAAAATACGGACGAAATGTGCACTAAGTTCCACTTTTTGCCTTTTTACGTTGAAACGTACAGTTACAACATAAAAGGTGAGCACTACGCACCGCCATACAATAGTTATCAAGAAGCGTACTTAGCGTACGTTGCTCTTACCGAGTAGTACCAAAATATATGTTTTTTGAGGCAAATATTTTCACAGTGTTAGAAACATATATGTTGGGTTTTTTGTGTAATCTAGGAATCAGAACAGTTTGCTTGGTAAAACGAGTTAATCTCAGGAACTATACACGCAAAGGACGAAGTTAGCTTGTATGGAATAGAGCAACAATTAATTCAGCTACATCAAAAATCCAAAATTATAATATCCAGAATTTCTTTTGGAAACTACTATTTTAAGGCCATCGTGACGCAGGACCACAAGGATGTGACTGTAACGCAATGGTTATGGGTTCGATCCCAACTCGAGGGAATATTATTATTATCAATATTTTCATTTCCACATTCTGGCACTAAGCAAAAACCTGGCGTTGAGTTCCGCCACTCAACACACAATAATGGGGAATGGAGTGTCTTAACACTAGGTTACTTTTGCCTACCCGCTGTGTGTGGGACACAATTGAACCTAAAGCTAAACAGTTTGTTTGGTAAAACGACTTTATCTCAGAAACTATAGACATAAAGACTGAAATTACCTTGTACGGAAGAATAATAGATTAAATATAAATCAAGCTACATTAAAAATCCAACATTATATGAGAATTTTATTTAGAAACTACAATTTAGGCCTTTTTTTAATAAAAAAAGTAATACAATTTTATTCAACATTTAACTATGAATTAATGCATTACTTTTACTTTATGAACGCCAGTTTCCGTTCTCTAGAACATTTGTAGGACGCCTGCCAAGATTCTTGGCCTGTCGGGTTACACTCAACGCAGTACTTTTAACAATTGCTATATGAAAGATGAGAACTCAACGGAAATTGTTGAAGTTTTTGAGACTGTTATCGATATAATATCTGAATAAAATTTATATTTGTGATGCTATTCTAGTTTTTGTAATTTATATGTATAAATAAATTTTTATTTATGTGGTATATTATATGTTTTTTTTTTCTTATTCTTTATTTAGCTTAACTAATGTTTCAAAATCAGCATCACGCTATATACCGAACAACAGGGTACAACAGAGTGGGCAGGGAGGTAATTTATCTATCTAGGTTCAAAATTTTAATTGAGGTTGTCGTGGTGCACCGGTATAAAATATTAATTGAAATAATATCTGAGGCCAGTCGTGGCACAGCGGCACGAAGTGTGACTGTAAAATCGACTGGTTGTGGGTTCGATCGCCATTCGAGGAGATGAAATATTTACTTAAATTTATATTTCCATTTCTTCGCTCTGGTGTCGAGGCTAATAGTTACCACGATTTGTTAACTTGTTTGCTATGATGTGATCTAGCAGGGTAGGCTGAGGAAAGATAGTGTTAAGATACATCTATTCTCCACATTACGCCGATTTTCGAGGCTATCGTGTTAAGTGACGAAACTCAAAGCCGCGCTTTTGCCGTTTCTCGTCTTGTTGCCAGAGAGAAAAATAAAAATATTAAGAATAATAATTCACTTCTCTGAGTGGGAATCGAATCCACAATCGCCGCATTTACACGTTAGTGCCACTGCCCCAAGACGGCCTCATACTTAATATTATTGTTTAATTAAAATAACTATGAATAGAATATAGTATATAAGAACAACGCTGTATTTCTTAGATGACATAAGATCTAACCCACTAAAGGTTTAAGGCTACAATAGCTAAATAGCTGGTCGTAACTAAGATATTTCGAGAGTCATACAAACATACGGGAGACGTGAGCTGGCATAACGTCCCTCGATACGCCTCGTTGAAGGCATTAAGGATTTGGTCCAAGATATGAGAAATATTTTTCTGAAACAATTTCTATGTATAAAATAATAGAAAAAAAATATGTTAAGAATGATATTTTATTTTATTTAAATTCGACTGTTATTTACATTTTTATAAGATACGAACTTATTTAGGGAAGTATCGACTGAAAATTAAGAAAATGCTATCATTTTAAATAAATATTTTTAAGTAAAGCCTTCGATCAACTATATAAGTGTAGTAGTAAAGCTCAATTTAGGTTAAATATATATTTCAAAATCTGTTTTATTAAAAAGAAAAAAATCTTTTCTTTTTAGGTAAACATAATGAATTCTAGTATTAAAAACGGACATTCGCCCCTTTCCACCAAATTTCTCAAGACAATGCATCTAAATGTAATATAAATAATGTTTGCTGGCGTAACTCAACGCCGCGTCTGCTTTTTAAATGTACGAGTATGTACAAAATCGTTATCTCTTATAAATGAACCTCAATACAAACTTTTACGAAGGTAGCTATATCGTTAAGCTTGTAGTGGCGTCAACGCGGACGTGATATGTCACATATATATCATAGATTTATGATGCCAATAGACATTGCAATGTCTTTGTCGCTTTACCATCCATAGTTATAAAATAAAAATATTTTTTTTATTCATATATACATTTGTATGTATGAAGAAACATTTTATTTCCATACATTTATGTCAATTTTATTTGAAATGTAATAGGAAGAATATAAAGTATATTTACTACTATTTGTATGTAGACGCCAATGTGACACGGCACCAAATAATTGATTGTACAGGCGATGGTTGTTGGTTCGATTTCCGCTCGAGGGCAGTGTTCAGCTATCATAAAAATATATATAAACACTTTGCTATGTCTCAAAAGAATATATTACGTAGTTTCTTAATTTTATCTCGATGAAAAAAGGATATACATAAATGAAAATAAAAAAATATATTTTATATAAATAACATGAAGAATATAATGCATCCAAGAGTATAGTGGCGCAGCGACATAGCGTCTGACTGATGGTTAAACACAATGGCTGGGAATTCGAATCCTTTTGAAGGAAATTAATTATTTTCATTTCTTTGGTCTGATAACAAGGTAAAACGTGCGGCGTTAAAAATCTTGAAAATTGTAGGATATTGGCCTGATTGTCTTAACCATAGATATATTATATGTCAAGCCGAAGTGCTGCAAGCATTAGTTGTATCTAGCTGTAGCCACGATCTATAAGGGTTCGATTCTCGCTTGAGGCAATCAATATTGACACGATCTGGCAATTGCTTTTAAATGGACTGAAATAAGAGAACGGTATGTTTAAAAACTATATCGCGTTGAAAGTGGATATTCATAAAGAAAAAAAAGACAGAAAAAATATTTATAATATATTTATGTAAAAAATATGTATGTATGTATGTAAAACATTTTATTCCTACTACCGACGTCGATTTTATTTGAAACATAATACGAATATGACGACTATAAAACGTGTTGAATTATATTGTACGTGTTTCGTAGAATCTGTTTTATATTTATTTTTCCTTTACAAAAAAATTGGTGATGAGGTAAGTTGATTTTTTGTATTATGGTTAGATCTATAACTTTCTATCACAAAACTGGATCAGCTGTTACTCTTACATTCTGTTGTTTATTTTACTTTCGGTTTATTTTGGTTGATATTTAAAAAAATAAAAAATAAATCAGCTTTACGCTGTATCTCGCACACAGCAGGGTAGGCTAAGGTACCTAGTGTTAAGACACTCTGTTCCCCACTTTCTGCCGAATTCTGGGGGTATTGCGTGTTGAGTGGCAGCTCAACGCCTCGCTTTGCTCGACACCAGAGCAAAGAAATGGAAATTTAAATTTAAATAAATATTTCATCTCTTCGAGTGGGGATCGAACACACAAACAGTCGGTTTTACAATCACACTTTGTGCCCCTGCGCCATGGCTGTCTATTATTTAAAAAAAATGAAACAAATAAGTAGCTTTAATAAGCTAAATACATACTGTTTGTATATACAAAAAGTATATACAAAATGTAGGTATTTTTACAGTAAGTAATGTATGCTGCGCGTTGTCTTCTTGTCTGAGTAGTAAGCAAAATAAATAGATTTCTTCCCTCGAGTGAGATCGAACCCACAAACAAAGATCTCTTATTGTGGAAGTATAATCTATATGAGAGCGTAAATTAATAATAAATTTCACGAAAAATTTCCAAAAAAATCACGAAACATATGTTTTGTTACAATAAAAACCATTGTTTTTCTTTAACAAAAAAACATAACAATATTTTTAAGTAATAATTAGTAATTTTACTAAAATTTAGTTTAAAATCAAACAATTTATCCATCACGTTCAACGTGAAGCAATAAAGCGTTAGGTCATCTCCTTTTGTTGACTGTGCTTGGTCAAACTTGGTCAAAGTTAGCAACTTTTGCGCTTTGACTCCGCTACTCTATGAACTTAATATAGTATTGTAACTAAGTCTATTTTAGGGTTAGTGTTACCGCTTAGGTGGTTGATGGTGGGGAAATTCTAATTATATAATACTATTTTATAAAAAAATAAAATTAAATCAGCTTCACGCTGTATCCCGCACACAGTAGGGTAGGTAGAGGGAACCTAGTGTTAAGACGTTCCCCACTTTCTACCAAATTCTGGAGGTATTGCGTGTTGAGTGGTAGAACTCAAAGCCACGCTTTTCCGCGACACCAGAGCGAAGAAATGGAAATATAAATTTAATATTTCATTTCCTCAAGTGGAGACCGAACCCACAACCAGTCGGTTTTACAGTCTGCCTACCCTACTGTGTGCGGGATATTGCGTGAAGCTGATTAAATTTTTTGATTTTGAACATTAATGACTACAATCATGAGTCTGCTAATATAAAATTGTATTCTAAATATGTTTATACTAATATTGTAAAGCTAAAGTGTTTGTTATTTTGAACGCGCTAATCTAAAGAACTATTGGGTTCAAATTAAAAAAACATAGAAGTTAGATAATCTTTTATACGTGTTTCTTTAATTCTATTATAAGTTTATATTATATAAATCTTTTCTCACTATAATATCATCATATTATTTATTATATGACATAATTTTTAGTTAATGCCATTAACTATGCGGATGAAGCCGCAGACGAAAACTAGTTCTAATATGAAAAAAAAGTGTACCATTTCAGATCAAACATATTCAAAGAAACAACGTACATACAATTTTTATTTCATTCCACATCAAAAGAATGATACAAAAGAATACTCCACTCGTACATTCAAAACATTAGTTTCTGTATATTCCAGAATATGTCACTTTACAACGTGACGTCGCATAAAACATGTGAAAATTGTTGAGAAATGGGACTTATTCTGAATATCGATGGAAGATAAACCTTATTATGGGAAACGAAGCGGCATTATATCGAAATATTGTCACAGCTGATATAAATGGGATAGTGGGATATAAATTTTGATGGCGAATAATAAAATCTTGAAGAGTATCAATAACAATGTGATTTTCGGGCTGTTTGTCTGGAAATGGTTTTTCTTTTATTTAACTTTATAGCGAGGCAGTGACTTTAAACGCAACGGTTGTGGATTTGATTTTGCGATTCACTTGCTAGTTTTTTTTTTATTTTTTCCTACTTCCATGCCTAGAAAAATGAACGGTGCCTGGTGAACAGGGAGTCTTGCCACTAGGTTCCCTTTGCCTACGTACAACGCAAAGCTATATAGCGGAAACATACAAATCCATCAAAACACAATATACTATATAAAATTCACCTCACATCCAAACAGGCAACAAGTTACACAAATATTTATCACAAAATGGAATCGAACCCACACCATTCTACCTAACAGTCAATACCTCACTGTCAAATAAACTCTCTTCTCACCAGTAAAGCTTAAACATTCATAGTAGAGAACAGGAAATCGAAAATTTCATTTGGCAACATCGTATCAACACAATTTTGTTGTCTCTCTCAAATTCGATAACGCCACACGTCGCAAACCGTATTACTCTGTATAGACATCAAACGCGATAAGCGACCTGGCTGGAACCTGCGAGTTACCTAGTGTTTTTTACGTTTGAATTGTGGATGGTATGTAGAATATGAGGATTCATATTTTTTTGTTAAAAAAATAGAGGCCAGTCGTGGCGCAAGGGCACAAAGTGTGTAAATCGACTGGTTATGGGTTCGATTCCCACTCGAGGAAATGAAATATTTGTTTACATTTATATTTACATTTCTTTGCTCTGGTGCCGAGGGGAAAGCGCGGCGTTTAGTTTCGCCACTCAACATGCAATGCCTCCAGAAATTGGCGGAAAGTTGGGAACGGAGTGTCTTAAGTGGGGAACCTAGTGTAGCTTCCCTCTGCCTACCCTGTTGTGTGCGGGATACAGCGTGAGGCTGAAAAAAAAGAAATAGTTTTTTGCTTTTTTTTGGTAAGACACTCCTCCCATTTTTTCAAGATATTGCGAAATGAACATAAATATAATTGAGAATAATCCTCCGATTGAGAATTGACCTCTCAATTTTAACTTTTACAGTAACACACTGTAGGACTGCGCCACAATGACTTAAAAAAAATGAAATTATATATTGCTTTTTTTTTAGTTTAGGTACATGTGAAATACTAATCATAATAGAACAGAAGCATTGGTTTTCTTATAAAATTATTATGGCTTACGAGATCTACTTAAAAAAATGATGACAATATATAATCAGTGGACTACCATGCCTTTCAATATCATTTTTGTCCAAACATACACATATTCTTTAATAAAGCTAAATTTGAAGCCGATTTTTTTAGAAACTTTGCTTTAATATGTCGATATGGCAAAAACACATTTTTGATATTTTAGAGTTGGTCTTTGGCAATGCTATGCTTAGTACAGGCTAAGCCTTGTTAAAAAAGACTAAAACAGTTATTACAGCAAAAGTCTAGAAATATTCAAATTTCGAATGATATCAAAGCATATCTTCAAATTTTGAAATATTGATGAAATATATGTTTTCTCATTTTTGTTGCTAGATGGGCGAAATTCTTGAAAAGAAACCCTTTTTACAATTCCAACATCGTTCCATATTTGCTCACAGCTGGTTCGACTACGCCAGTATGAGGGCACAGAATAAAACTAAGCGTCTAGTTTTTTCTTCCCAACGGCCTAAAGCCTAAAAAGAAAAAAATATCTATTCCGATACCTAGTGAATGATACATAAATATAAAAGGATTTTTAGCCTCACTTTTTTATATAGAGAAAATCTAGTATTCAAACACTGTACTCCTTATTTTCAATTAAGTTTCGAGATATGGCGTGTTGGGTGCGTGGACTCAAACGCCAGGTTTTGTCTTTACAGAGCAAGAAATGAAAACAATTTTCAAACTATTATTAGAAAATTTTGTGACATTTTTTTGTTTCATTATAAGACCAAAATTAATAAATTACTGTTTTTTTAATTATTAACAAAACTAATATAATATTAAAAATATGATTGCCATGTTGCTAAAAGTCAGTCTAACAATAAATTATTTTAAGTTACATTATATATCTAAAAATTAATTCAGCAATATTATATACTATTTCCACCTACTGTTTGGATAAGTGCGACGATTGTAAGTTTGAGTCCCAGTCAGAAGAATGAACGATTTTCAATTCCTCACAGATATCAGATAGCACAATATCAAGACTAAGCGCAGCATTGAGTTCTACCACTCAACACACAATGTCTCTAAAATTGGGGAGAAACGGAGTGATTGACACTAGCTTCCCTCTACCTACCCTGCAAGATGCAGGATACACCTTAAAATTACATGAAATAAGAAAAAAATAGCTTCACACTGTATCCCGCACACAACAGAGTAGGCAGATGGAACCTAGTATTAGGACACACCGTTCTCCACTTTCCGCCTGGTTCTGGAGACATTGAGTGTTGAGTTGCGGAACTCACGCCACGCTTTGCCTCGACACCAGAACGAAGAAATAAAAATATACAATAATAAATGTAAATTAATATTTCATTTCCTCGAGTAGGGATCGAATCCACAACCAGTCGATTTTACAATCACACATTATGACCCTGCGACACCACTGGCCTCAGTAAAAATCTAATGTTATATATTTTATACCCTCTATCTTGGTTCTCATTACTTTGCAGTTTGTTCACGGTATAGATAATGGCGGCTCTCTTGCCAACTTGTAAATATTGGTCGAGAGGACATTATGTATATGAGATAAGATAATCCACATTAGTACAGCAGTAGTTTATTTTGGACCAACTACCGCCGTCGTCGTCTCTCGTTTAATATTTTTACTTATTTTAAANTTTTAGCTTCACATTTTGTCCTATTTTATAATAAGATGTACGTACGAATGCCTAAATTAAAAAAATACATAACGAAATATTACTACTTGTAGCACCCTAGTCAAGATCTCCACGGATGGTAGGTTATTTCGTTTTACACTTTCTTAGTTAGGGTTCTACATTATTTTTGCACATACAAGATAGGCAGAGGGAGCCTAGTGCTAATACACTCCGTTCCCAATTGCGTGTTAAGCGCTTTGTCTTGTTACCAGAGCGAAGACATCTAAGTATTAATTAATAATAATTTATTTCCCTGAGTCGGAATCGAATTCATAACGACACCTTTGCATAATAACTTATATATAATTTTGATTCAGTAAAAAAAACCTCAGTTTTCTATTAAACTCAAAGTGTCAAACGTCAATAAACTGACGTAAAAAAAAATAATCACAAAATATAAGCACAAAACTCGTTTCAATAATAATGCTATGTATTCAGTGCCAATAAGCTAACAGATGTTTGTTGAATAAATAATACGAATATTATACTCCTTTACGAAATTGACTATGAAATATTGCATTTACATATTAAAGACTGTAAACCAACGAATAATACATTCACAAAGGGAAAATTAAAGTTAAATTGTTTTATTTTTAACAATTCATGTTATATTTACAATAATTATAAATAAATTAGCTGATGGTTGTGGTTTGGAATTTCTATTTTTTTCTCTGGTAACAAGTCAAAGCGCGGTGCTGAGTACCGCCTCTCAACACGCAATGTCTCCAGAATTTGGCGGGAAGTGAGGAACGAAAATGTCTCAATGTGAGCGAAGTATCTTAGCACTAGGTACCTACGTTCGCTCTACCTATCGAGTCCTATCAGATTTTTCATATTTTAGGATTCTGTACCCAATTGGTAAAACGGTACCAATATTACTAAGACTTCGCTGTCCGTGAGTCCGTGTTTCTGTCCATCTGTCACCAGAAAATTACATTTCATGAACCAAGATAGCCAGTTGAAATTTTTACAGATTATATTTGTCTAGTGCCGCTCTTACAATAAATGAAATAAACATGTAAGGTGCCCCCATAAAACAAACTGATTTTTTTTTTGTCGTTTTTGCTCAATATTGATAACGACAACAGATAGATGCTCGAAGTATTTACAGAATATTTAGTTACATATTCACTTTAAAAATCAATTATTAAATAAAAATAAAACAAATATTTAAAGAGGACTCTCTGACAATTGACATATTATTTTTACGTTTTTAAGCATAATGGTATGGAATCTTTTTGCGTGATTCCAACGAGATGTTATCAAATCAAGCCTACCGCAATATACTGAAGACACACGACGAAAGTGTAGTTAATTATTAAATATTAATTAGATTTTAAAAATATTTTTTGTTATGCCCAACAAAAATTGTAAGTGGATATTTTTTTTATTGTTAAACCTTTTTCTGATAAACAACGACTATTATAATAGTTTTGATATAATATACAATAACTTTATTAATCCTTTTTTTACAATATTTTATCATAAACAAGACAAAAAGACCATACAAAATAACAAATTAAGGCTAGGTAGGCCAGACCTAGCCGTAGACAGTTAATAGCGCGACAAAAACTGAAATATAGTAATATTTATTGTGGCCTAGCCCCTACATTAGGCCGTTCTATTTGGCAACATCGACGCTGGAAACATTTACATGAATTTATCTGAATTATGAAAATGTACGTCTAAAATATAGTTATTAATGAAAATGTATGATGTTTATACTATTTCTTTCTATTTACTTCCTTATTGATAATAATGTTTATTATATTATATTGTGAGGCCGTCGTGGCCCAGGGGGACAAGGATGTAACTGTAACGCGACGGTTGTGGGTTCGATCCCCACTCGAGGAAATGAAATATTTATTTAAATTTATATTTCCATTTCTTCGCTCTGGTGTCGAGGCAAACAGCGGCGTTGAGTTCCGCCACTCATCACGCAATGCTTCTGGAACTTGGCGGAAAGTGGGGAACGGAGCGCGAATATAAACTCGTCACATTGTAGGTTCGATTTTCTTTCAAGGATATGCAATATATAATGGTTTCCTCTTTCTACTTTGCTATATGCCAAGTACAATGTGGAGTTAAAAAAATATACACAACACTTTTAAAATATATAAATTAAAGAATATAGAATAACATTTTTTTTTTGGTTTGGCCCGTGATACGTCTTATAGTTAGAGCTCTTATTTGTTGTGTTCGAAAATAATCCAAGATTTTTTAGAGAATCAGAAGAAAACGTATTACAGATTAAATATATATCTACTCATTTAAATACACATAATATTTGACGATATTAAGTTAAAGGAATATCACAGTTTGTCTTAGTTCAATCTTCATCTTCATCATCTATATATATAAAAGGACATGTACCTGACTGACTGAGGTAAGACGCACGCACAGCCGTAACCGCTGTGCGTAGAAACATGAAATTTGGACAAATGTTTATTTTCATAATGTGGACATCCACTAAGAAGGGATTTTGAAAAATTTTAGCCCTAAAGGAATGAAATAGGGGTTGAAAGTTTGTATGGAAAAAAAATTAAATCAGCACCGATTTTTATAAAATATGAAATTCAGGCTCTTAAAAATATTTCATTGAACACGTGTTTCATGGTTTATTAGAATTCACCCCCTAAGGGTTCAAATAAGGGGTTGAAAGTTTATATGGCAAAATCTTTAAATCGCCACCGATTTTTATAAAATTTAAATTCAGACTGTTATAAATATTTTATTAAAGACTACTATTTTCTTAGTTTTTTTAGAATTTACCCCTAAGAGTCCAAATAAGCGGGCGAAGCTGTGCGCGCCCACTAGTTATATTATATTCATATATATTTGGTATTAGTCTTTCAGTGCATCATGTTTATTAGTATCATAGTAGTTAAGAGTTTGATTTTACCGCTGCCTTCCCACTGCTGCTACTGCTATGAGATGGCGGTTGCGACACTCGGGTGACAATATCAATCTAGAGTAGTTCATGTATGAGCGATACATGAACTACTCCAGATTAATATTATATTAAAAATATGTGGATTGTATCATACATAATTAACAATGCTAATTATGTGTATTGCCATGCATATTATTATTTATAAATCAATGATCGCAACACTCGATCAATACACGAACGGCTTTAGTCATTACACAAACAATTTTTTTTAATAAAAATAACAAAATAAATTAACAATATTAAGCAATAATAACAAGAAATATGTTGTTTTACGTTTTATATAAATAACAATATAGTTGCCAGAACGCATAAATAAATATAATTGAAATATAATCACTTCCACGATCGAGAATCGAACCCGACCACGCTGACTACGCCACGACGTCAAACTTATTATTTCAAGTAAGTTTATAATATTTTCATCATATTCTTTTCTTTGGCCTTTTTATTATGTCCAGTATTTATATAATATTTTCTTCTATTCTATTTATTCTATATCTATATATCATAAAAATACTATTGTATAATTTACTGTTCTCATTTAAATGATATTTGTACAATAAAAAAACAAGGTTTTTTTCTCATATTGGAACGAAACCAGGACGAGGGGAAGTCAAGTATTCTGCATATTACTATGACACCTTTATAACATCAAAGTTAGGAAATATTCATTATTTTGACTCGCATCGATCAATCATTAAAAATAGTACGGCCCAGTACAGAAATTAATGAATGCTATCTGTATGTACTTGACATTTTTTAATTGTAACATACTATATTTTTATATAGTGTTGTGTATGTTTTAAGTATGAGTATACTCTTTTTAACTATGACTTTTTATGAAATATTTTGAGAGGTTATCTCGAATATTGCTATAATGGTGAAATATTTGATTTTTAAACATTTTTGTAGTGTTATTCCACATTTAGGGAAGAAAAATTAAAATTATTTGATTTTTATTTTAGGCCAGTCGTGGTGCACGGGCATAAGCGTGTGACTGTAAACGCAACGTTGGCGTTGAGTTCCGCCACTCAACACACCTGCTATGTGAATAGTCCATTTTAGGGTTGCGGAGCCGAATGGCGAAAAACCCTTATAAATTCGTCATATTTGTCCGTCTGTCCGTCCGTATGTCACAGCCTATACTACTATTCCGAAACTATTAGGACTACATAATTGAAACATAGCAGGTAATTGTATTCTATTATCTGTATGATTTTTATACAACAAAAATTATTAATAATAGAATTAGAGTGTGGACCCCTCATACATGAAACTGAAATTATTTATTTTCAACAAACCTATACGTATAAAGTGTCTATAGATAGGTCTTTAAAAATGACATAGAAGTTTCTAAAATATTTTTTTTAAGTCAATCGTTCCAAAGACTTTCAAATTGCCAAAATGTGTGTAACTTTTAAATTAACAGTTAAACTCGTTGAGCTAAAATTAATATCAAATATTCAAGTTATGATCTCTTGAAGCACAGAGAAAATCAAGCTTCTTAGTCTACGCCAACTAATCCATAAATCCAAAGATACGGTTATTAATGTATCGATTTTCTGCATTTTGTATGCAATTCACTCCGAAATCAACATCTATTGGGAACTTCCCGTGGATCTATAGTTAGGAAATTTGTCAGCAAGTGAGAACTTACTACACAAATAAAGGAAAAATCTGAATATTAAAAACTTACAGACATTTCATACTTTAGTATTTCATTCCATACAAAATGAGTGCATAAGCCCACAAATTTAAGTTTGACAATTTTTTTAAATTGTACTTCCTGGTTTTTTACAGATGATTTAGAGATATCATCGTTGAGATCAGTCGTGGCGTAGGGGCATAAAGTGTGAGTGTGAAACCGACTGGTTGTGGGTTCGATCTCCACTCGAGGAGATGAAATATTTATTTAAATTTATATTTCCATTTTTTCGCTCTGGTATCGAGTCAAAGCGTGGCGTTGAGTTCTGCCACTCAACACGGAATGCCTCCAGAATTCGGCAGAAAGTGGGGAACGGAGTGTCGTAACTCTAGGTTCCCTCTGCCTACCCTGCTGTGTGCGGGATACAGTGTGACGCTGATTCATTTGATTTATTTAAGAAAATATAAAATGGAAGTACAATAAGACATGAAACAACTTTGGCAAATCCGGTCAGTTGATATAGCTGTTAAAACGATGTAAGCATCTACCGGGACAGTTCCGAAGTCAAACTTTGAGATATGTACAGAAATAATAGTAATATAATATTTTAACTTGAATACCATTGTGTTGAAATAAAATGGAACAAAAAGTTCTGTAACGACACTACACGTATGTCGATTCCAATGCCGGCTGTAACTTTTATTGGCTTTATATCTGTATCAGACTTTTCTTTTCCACAGATCTATTGGGCTTTGTAAGAATTGTCCGAGTTGGATTGTCCTTAAATAGCTACTTTCGTGGAAACATCGAGTTTTATTTTATTTTATTATTTCTAATATAAACTTTGGTGATTTCTTTAGGGCAGAACATAGTTATTAGATGAAACAACTGTCTATAACTTTTTGTAGTTAACAAAATGGACATGGTAACTTAGAAGATCTACATTTCAGAAACAAATCATCTCTAAATATGAAATTGACATTTGACATTGACAAAATAGTTTATTTTTCAAATTCTTCATTTTAATTTAGTTATGTAACTAATTAATATAATAACTTAGTAAAAAATAAAGAATTTGAGGGATTATAATAAGCACTTGAGAAATTGGGATTCGGATAATTACAATAAAATTTTTATCATCATATTCGAGCGGCGTAAGGATTATTTTAATATTCCATTATTAAAGTGAGTGCGTATGAACTGAACGAGTAAAATTTAATTATGTAAAATGACACTGTGAATATGAAATTTATCTGTAGTTATTTCGCTTCATTTTTTATTTATATAAATATGTATGGCCTCGGTTAAAGTACTTGGGAATATAATGTGTAATTTATATCGAATTTCTCAATTAATTAAAATTGTAATTGTTGTGACGCAGTGGCAGCAGTGATTGTAAAAGCGATAGTTGTGGATTCGATTCTCATTTAGAGAAATGGATTATTTTCATTTCTGACTGACATCAGACAAAACACGGCGGGTTTTGAATTAGAGCGGAAAGTGGAACACGGAGTGCTTTGACACTAGGTTTTCTCTCGAGCGTCGTCGAGCTACAAAAATATTACTAAAGTATTTTGTTCAGCTTCACGCCGTATCCCGCAAATAGCAGAGTAGGCAGAGGGAACCTAATGTTAAGACGCTCCCTTTCCATTAAGACACTTTTGTTTCCCACTTTCCGCCTAATTCTAAAGTAAAAAAAATTAAAATCTTCAAAATTCTTTTAAATACAAAAAAATCAGTAGCCCAAAAAGCACTAAGAATAAATAACCAATAAGTAAAAAGCCCTAAGAGCCCAAAAGAAACGTAAATCAAACGCCAATATTTACTTATCAAAATCTTTCGTTGCTATTACTTGATAAGAGAGATTTTTCAGTATCTTCAGCTTTTCAGCATTTTAAGATGACATTTCGAACAAAATTGATTTTATATCACCAATGATTGATAGCAATCTACGTATAAAATTCTATTACAAGCTAGTATCAAAGGATTGACATGATTAATGGCTGAGGATGTCCGTTAAAACTCCAATTGTTACAGAGTTGTTAGCAATTTGTCCTTGATAAATTATGAATACCCCCGTTTATATAAAGAGTCCTGGACCCATCAATCATGTCGGGTTTTAGTGAAGAATTAAGCTTAAATTAAGTTAGCGCCGTTAAGGGTTATTTTCTTTTGTGTGTGGGTGGTATGTGTTCAGTTTAGCTTCATGCTTTAGCATGGGAGGCAGAGGGAACCTAGTGTTAGGACACTCCGTTCACCACTTTCCGCCAAGTTCTCGAGGCATAATGCTTCGCTGTGCCTTGTTACGGGAGCGAAGAAATGAAAATAATGAAATAATTGATTTTGGCAGGATGGAATCGAACTCACAACCATCGAATTTATAGTCGAACGTTATATCAAGTTAAAAGTTATTTCGTTACAAATATTCCGAATACTTGACATTTCAATCATACAATTGTAATGTCAGCGTAAACAGAAAGGAAATGTCTGTTGAATTTTATTTATATTGCGAAAGTTATGAGCGTTCGTCGTAAAAAAGACAATAGCCCTAGAAAAAATCTTGAATGCCTGAAAATACCTACAGCGATTCAATACAATGTTTTTTACTTGATGCTTTATTTTCGTGTTTTTCAATATAAATTTTTTTTCTTCAGCTTTATCCCGCGTGTAGTAGTAGTAGTAAACGGAGGGAATCTAGTATAATATTAAGACACTCCGTTTCCCATTTTCCGGCAAATTTTCGTTAGTTGAATATTTTCGTTTTGCTGAATGGTGGAACTCAACGCTACGCTTTTGCTCCAGTACCAGAGGGAGAAAATAAAAATATTAAATTTTTCATTCCCTGAGTGTGAATCGAACCCACAACCGTCGCGTTTATAGTACAGGAGGAATGACAGGTTGTAGGTTCGATCCACATTCGAGGAAATAAAATATTTAATGTTTTAATTTTTTCGCTCTGGTATTTTTTTATGGAAAGGGACAAGGTAAACGAGAGTTCGGGTCACCTGATGGTAAGTAATTACCGCCGCCTACGACCCCGGCCAACACCAGAACAGCTACAGGTGCGTCGCCGGCCTTTATGGTGGAAATAAACGCGCTCTTTTATCGAGACAACGCACGGCGTTGGAATCCGCGACTCATCACGCAATGCCACCAAATTTTGGCGGAAAGCAGGGAGCGGAGTGTCCTAACACTAGACTCCATCTGCCTACCCTGCTACAAGCGAAATACTACGCATACCATTAGAAGTAATGTTTGAAATTATAGACTAATAAATCGTTTACAAAAATTATTCAAGGAAAAACCATTTAGAAGGAGCTAAACAGATCTCTCTAATCCAATAAAGAGGCTTATAAATTTCAGCCTTCTTATTTGAATAATAAATGGGTATTACGTATGTATAATTAATTCGTAGTAATCACCAGATCACGGCAGGAAAGAGATTATCTGTCGAAGTGGATTCAACACCGCAATTTAGAGGTCTAATGGTATCGATTATATGCTAAAATCGCGCAACGTTGTATTGGTATTTGGTAATCACTGTAAAAATGTATATTGTTAAAGGGATTTGGCTAATTAGTTTTTTTTTCGATTTCACGCTGTATCCCGTATTTAGTAGAGTTGGCAAAGGGAATGTAGTGTCCGTTCAATTTTTTAAAGGTATGCGTGTTGAGTGGCGGAACTCAACGCCGCTTAGTTAATTTATTGATGTGTTTAGTGTAGGAAACCAAGATAGGCCTTAAAAACCCAGCGTCCTGCGGCACGTTTCTCGCTTTCTGTTCAATTTTCAAATCATTGAGTGTTGGCGGAAATTAACGTCTTTTTTCTAGAGCGAAGAAATGAAAAAAAATCATTCCTCTGAGTGGAAATTGAACCTACAACCATAGCACTTACAACCACATTCTGTACCATCACGCCACGATAGAAGAATAAGAAAACTATAATTGGTCCTTGATAATAAATTACCATTACACAAGAAATAAAAAATATTTCTTTAAAATTCGCTAAGTATTAATCAATAGACGAATGATGTTGACAGTAGATTAATTATAATAGATAGATATAAAATTCTAATTAAGGAAAAGACTTAATTATAAGAGATTTAAGATTTATAATGATTATGAATCTATATATAGATTTTCTGTTCAGGAAAATTTTGCAGTCCAGTTCCAGAGGTCAGTCGTAGCGCAGGGGCACAAAGTGTGACTGTAAAATCGACTGGTTATGGGTTCGATTCCCTCTCGAAGAAATGAAATATTTATTTACATTTATATTTTCATTTCTTCGCTCTGGTGTCGAGGCAAAGAACAGCGTTGAGTTCCCCCACTCTACAGGCAATGCCTCCAGAACTCGGCGGAAAATGAGAAAAGGAATGACTTAACACTGGATTTCCTCCGTCTACCTGACGTGTGCGGGATACAGCGAAAAGTTAAAAATTTCTAATAGCATAAAATATTTTTTTCACTGAAGAGTACATTAGATTCGTAGGCGCTTGTAATTTAGAGAGAGAACAATGGACAACGTCATTTCTAATATTATTCCCAAGAAAATATAAAAATATATATATAATTTAACGAAAGTTAGGTACTATTTTGTGCATCTAAGTTAACTAATAACTGCTAAACAAAGCACCACCCAAACTCCATATTCCCTGATAGTACTTACCAGTGTTGGGTATATAGACAGAGAAACTTTCGGGCTTTATAAAATAACGTAGGTCAGGTCGTACTGTTTTACTGTTGACTCTCTCTCTATAAGTTGTTATTAAAATTTGTTTATTATATCAAAATGATATTGAACAATAATAAAAGCAAACCAATATTTAAATAGGCCAATCGTGGCGCAGTGGCACAAAGTGTGGCTGTAAAACCGACTGGTTGTGGGTTCGATCGCCACTCGAGGAGATGAAATATTTACTTAAATTTATATTTCCATTTCTTCGCTCTGGTGTCGAGGCAAAGCGCGGCGTTAAATTCTGCCACTTAACACGCAATGCCTCCAGAATTCAGCAGAAAGTGGAGAACGGAGTATGTTACACTAGGTTCCATTTGCCCACCCTGCTGTGTGCGGGATACAGCGTGAAGCTGATTTTTTCAATACTTAAATAAATATAAGTTTATCAGTCGTCATTAAAACGAAACATTTCGAATGTTGTTGTAAAATATATTACTCAAAAGTACAGCAATAATGAAAATATAATATCCAAATTGACAATTTACAACATTCCCTTTAACCATTTAATTAAACAGATTTAAAGTTTGATACTAACCCTCTGGTGTTAGACAAAAATGTTCCGAACCCAGACCCAACTCAAAATTGATAGCGCGACCCTTTTCCGGAGTATGATGTATGAGAGGCGTATTATTTAACTAGTACTTTATAAGAGTTTCTCAGGGTTCCCTCAGGGGTCAGTTTTCAGTTCTAACTTTTATATATTAGTTACGGAGCCTATTCGAGATTTATAGGTTTTTGTTATAACTAAGACTCGACTTTCGTTATTTTTTTTATAAACTGTAAATATATTAATAATGTATAAAAAATGTATAATAAAGTCGACATTACATTGAAATTATATCCTCACTTCGATTTTTTATAAATTAACATTTACAAGGGCATGAAATAAAAGTTAAATAAATCAAAAAAGGTTATTTTATAGGTTACGACTGATGAAACTTAATATAGTATATTAAGTAAAAAAATATCTATGAATTTATGGATGCAAATAATATTATTGAACGATGTCTATTTTTTTTTTTTTAAGGACAAGGCAAACGAGCGTTCGGGTCACCTGATGATAAGTGATTACCGCCGCCCACCTTATGTTTAATTACGGAGTGAAATTAAAGTTTCAAATTTTGTGGAATAATTGTCAGAATTTATTCAATACACATGATACACATCAAAAGAATAATTTTAGAGACATGGAAAAGAAAGAAATAAATTTAAAGAAATACTAAAAGAAATAGATAAGCGAAACTGACTCGTAATAGCAACAAGATAAGCAAAATGAATGCAAGCAAAGAGGGCAATAGATAAAACAAGTGAACATCGCAAGCGATTGTAACCGACTCTTAAGACGTTGCAATTATAATAAACAGGCTACGTCACGCATAGCAAAAAAATCTCGTAACAAACACTAACATATTATATTAATATTAATGATACAATTTTAAGCAAAATTGTAAATACTATATAGTGTAAGAATATAATAGTAATATTTATGTGGTCGTATATATTTGTGCGTATTATTATTAATTAATTTAATGTGTTTTAAAAACTATGAAATGTTTACTACAATTGTGATTTAAATTTATTGATTTCATCTATGATGAAATGATGAAATAATTTATAAGTAAATAAATTTATAAGTATATTTTCAAATATGACAACATTGCAATATTGTACATGTGCAATTTTATAAAATTAAAAGTAAAATGAAATGAATATAATAATCAATAATATATTTTTTTCATGTTTAAAACCAGGAACATAATAAAAATTTAATTTCAAATTTAACATTTTTTTTATTTGCCATATTTTTGCGGTGTCATAAATATCATAAATCATTTTCTTAATTTTTTAAAATAATGCTTAAATATTTGACTTCTTCTCTAACTTGAGATGCATTTTAATACTATAAAAATCTACTACTATAATAAATTATAGAGCACAGCTACTGCGGACGTTTTACTTTAAAATGTAACGTTTTGTCATCGGCCAGATTATTTCCACCATTTTTATTATTTTTACTATCGGTCAACTTGTTGACATGGTTCCGTAGTTAATTTTGTTATTTTTATTAGGTTTCTTATTTTGTTTTGGTGCGCAGGGATACGAGCGTGTGTTGTGGGTTCGATTCCAACTCGATTAAATGAATTATTTACTTCCTTCGCTCTGGTAACCAGGCAGCCCGAAGTTGAACACGCAATACCTCCAGAATTTGGCGGAAAGAGAAAAATTAAACTGTCGTAGTGAGAACGAAATGTCCTAACACTACGTTCCCAGGTTCCCTCTGCCTAACCTCTCAAAAAATCTCTGTTATTTGCACTATACTACACTATATACAACTAAACCACTAAAATAAAGTAATATTTTAAAACATTAATATTATAAAATAAAATACTGAAATGTTCAATTAACACTATTGAACTTTATTTTTAGTTCAATAGTAGTAGTAGTAGTATTACTTTTACATTTCAGCCTACAATATTGTAATGGAAAAAAATTACACTTAAACTTAACATAATTTCTTACTTCAGAGTAAAGCAATTCTATTAAAGAATGCAGCTTAGAAAGTTTCTCCAAAGAGACCCAGTTTTAATTTTTTTTTAAATACTGTTGAACTAACAAGATATTTCAAGATCTCTTGAAGTATCATCAACGTTGTGCCCATCGAAGCTTTCATTAATTACAGACGGAACTTCCGTCCCAATTTAATTAATACAGTATTGATATCTATCTTTAGCTATAACAACTTGCCCTCTAGTTAGTAATATGATATTGAACGATCCAATATAAAACAAAGTTTAAACTAAATGTATTGTTATTATGAATATTTCTGCCTTATTTTATTTAAGTTCTTTTACATACAAATCCACTTTATATTTGAAGATTGTCCCATTAAGACGCTTCGTTTCCCCATTTTTCTTCAAATTCTGGAGGTATTGTATATGGAGTGGCGGAATTCAACGCCGCGGTTTGCCTCGTTACCATATCATAGCCATATAATAATTTATGTATAGTTAAATAATGTTTACAAAATCTTGAATCTTGTCTCATTCGGCAGCTCCGATCTTGTCAAATCAAACTGACGAAACAAAATATTTTTTAGATCTACATTTTGACCTGAACTGTACCACGTCATATAATATAATATACCACTTATTTATGCAAATACCACTTCGACAGTGGAGCCGTTACTCAACCTACTACCCCGGATTCTATATCCATGAATATTAACCAAGAGGGTATTACGGTTAATTACAGCAATTACGTTTCCTCATATTTGGCGAGACGTGCTTAAATAAAACACGGGCAGCATAAAACTATGCAAACGGAAGAAATTTGCACCACAAACGGCCAATTTAGCGCTATTTGGCAAAAATAATTGGCGTATAGCGGCTTAAAACAGGTCCTTGTGCCATTTCAAAGATTAATTTGTGAATGGTCCCATCAGATTATAAATTTTTGGCAATGTATTGTTAACGGTGTGGGCGAAAAGATGACCTATTTTGAGTAAGTCGTTTAAATTAAATACACTACTATAGTGTAATTGAGTTTTTAAATCAATTTTATTCACATTCAATATTGATAATTCTTGTTTATGCTTAAAATAAGCTACTATAAGTCTAGTTGTGTCATAATCTATTTGTATGACTTAGAACTTTTCTGTTTTGTGCCGTGTGATCCCGGCCTAGAATAGGATCATCCTGGTACTGGTGATATCGTAAGAGGCGACTAAAGTACGTGTAGTAGAGTCACGTCGCCAGCAATGGCAACACGCATGGGCAGACTCGACCGGATCATTACCACCCCCGGCATTTAAAACCGGCGTGAAGTAGTGGCTTTATGCCACTGCGTTTCGCACCNGCAGCTCCTCTGGTGTTGCATGGGGTCGTGGGCGGCGGTGATCACTTACCATCAGGTGACCAGAACGCTTGTTTGCCTTGTCTTTTCCATAAAAAAAAAATATTATCACCAAACATAATTTTCATGTAGATTCATACATATCTTATATGTTCGTGATATGAATATAATTCTAAGAAAAATCTAATTATTCGAAAACTTAAAGGCTAATCCCTCTTAGCAGCGTCTCGCTAAATCACAACGTATATGAGCTGAGTAGTAGGTATTTTCGAGTGAGATTAAGCCCGAGTTATTAAACCTGACTAGGACTCGGTTCGTGCAAAGAACAGAAAAGTATTTTATAGGCAAAAAAAATTGTAAAAATTTTATAATTAAAATGATAAAAAAATCTAAACCTATGTAGTACTTTACAAGAACTTATGTAACAAGAAATCAGTTTTCTTTAAAGTAGTTTTAATTAAATTGTTAAAGATTGTATTCTTGCTCTGGCATATTCTCATTTTTTTATTTATAATTTTATTTTTAATGTAATTACTCATTATTTGTTAGCATCTCATGCTATTTACTCGCATAATAAGTTACTTTGCAGTATAGTGATAAGACACTCCGCTCCCCACATCCATACCATTTACCTTTAATTATTTCTTCTATGATCCATACCTAGATACCTAGCTGTGACAGTGTCGTTACCACGAACGAAAGAGCTCTTGACATATTTTATATCATTTATGGAAAAAAATAAAAGAAGATAGAAAATTTTATAAAAGATACGTGTTCAAATAGGCGAAATTAAATGTGCGAAGCGTGTTCAAAATTAAGCATAATGAAGCTGGTGGTTTCTCTGAAATAACGATATTTTTTCAACATTCTTTTTTTTAATTACTTTAATGATAATTTTTCCATGTTTTATTGAAGGGTGGCCTGTTAAGTGTATTATAAATATATGTATGTATTATATTGTATATACTGCTATACGTCTGTATCTTTTAAGCGTCATAGAAAAACTGTGATTTCTAATAGCCGTGGCGCAGAGGCACAGTATGTGACTGTAAAATCGACTGGTTGTGGGTTCGATCCCGACTCGAGGAAATGAAATATTTATTTACATTTAAATTTTCATTACCTTGCTCTGGTGTCGAGGCAAAGCGCGGCGTTGAGTCCGCCACTCAACACGCAATGCCTCCAGAACTCGGTGGAAAGTGGGAACGAAGTGTCTCAACACTAGGTTCCCTCTGCCCATCCTGCTGTATCCAGGATACAGCGTGAAGCTGATTCAATATAGCTTCATACTGATGTAAAGATTTTGGAAGCGCAAAAATTTTGAGATATGTAGAAAATATCAATGGTGGGCCTTGCTGACATTTGTTTTGGTTGACACATGTGTTAGTGGGAGATTTTATAATCTGTCGCACTTTGCCTCGTTACCAAAACGATAATCTACTCTTATTTAATAACAGTAAAATATTATTTAAAATATCTAAATATTAATTGCCATGATAAAACAAAAGATAAAAAAAAAATAAAAAAAAATTAAATCAGCTTCACGCTGTATCCCGCACAGAGCAGGGTAGGCAGAGGTAACCTAGTGTTAAAACACTCCCGTTCTCCACTTTCTGCCGAATTCTGGAGGCGTTGCGTGTTGAGTGGCAGAACTAAACGCCGAGCTTAACCTCGACACCAGAGCAAAGAAATGAAAATATACATTTAAGTAAATATTTCATCTCCTCGAGTGAGAAACGAATCCACAACCAGTCGGTTTTACAGTCACACTTCGTGCCGCTGCACCACGACTGGCCTCAAAACAAAAGATATGTTAACGAATTAATTTAATAAAACCTTACCTAAATTTAAATGTTAATTTGTTATAAATTTAAATATGCTAAGTAACTTAACTTACTGAATTCTCAATACATTTTGTCTAATTTGTAAAGGCCAATTAAGTTAAGAGCGTTCGATCTATCAGGTGTAAAGTGGAGGCCGGAGTACAAACTTGCCAAGGATAGAAATACAAGAACTCTTACTAGATTAATCAACTTCCTTATAATGAATATTCAAATTTACTCCCCGAGAGGAGTTGAGTTGAGTTTTTTGAATTGCTTATTGCCTACTTTTTTGTATGGAATCAATTTCTTTGTAATTAGCCAACTGTCTTTCGCTGTTTTTGCAAATAAATAAATAAGATAAATAAATCAGCTTCACGCTGTATCCCGCACACAGCAGGGTAGGCAGAGGGAACCTTGTGTTAAGACACCCCGTTCCCCACTTTCTGCCGAATTCTGGAGGCATTGCGTGTTGAGTGGCAGAACTCAACGCCGCGCTTAACACTCGACCCCAAAGCGAAGAAATGGAAATATAAATTTAAAAAAAATATTTCATCTCCTCGAGTGGGGATCGAACCCACAACCAGTCGGTTTTACAGTCACACCTCGTGCCGCTGCGCCACGACTGGCCTCTCGTTTCTGCAAATACATCATTAATTATATTATGATAGCTTTTTTTATAATTTTTCATTTTGAAATGTAAATAACGTCGTAATGTCGCCGTTGTGACGGCAAGTTGACTGTGTATATTAATTTATCTCAGCAAATATTTTTTATCAGTTTTATGATTTTTCCCACAAAGCAGGGTAGCCTGAGGAACCTAGTGTTATAAAACTTCGTTTCAAAAAACACTGCTTTCGAGATATTGTATGTTGAGTGGCGTAATTCAACGCCGCGCTCTGTCTACCAGAACGAGAAAATGAAAAATTTAATTAATACCCAAGAACGGGGACAGAACCCTTAACTATCAGATTTATAGTCAGATGTCCGACTGTCCGACTGCGCCATATCAGCCGTTCAAATAATATATCCTTTGTACAAATTTCTTCTTTTCACACACTTATTATTCTATTGTAGGATAATTAGGTAATATTTATTTTAAATCGAAGAATTTTAACAAAATAATCTACAAAATCTCTGTTAAGATAACTTAATAACAATGTTAAAGTCAATTTAACAGAATTAATTATTCAGAAAATGAAATTATTTAAATTATAATGTTGTTAATGCTAACAATCAACATTCATATTAAATAGTTACCAAAGTAACTTTAGTTAATTTACTTGAGCGGGAGTCGAACACATAACCATTATGTTCAAAATCAGACCAGATATGCACTAAATGTAGCTATTGTTAAGACGCTGCCATTCACTACTATCTACCGAATTCTCGAGGTATTGGGTGTTGAGTGGCGGAACTCAACGCAGCGTGTTGCCTCTTTACTAGAGCAAGGAAAGTAAAAAAATAAATATTTTATTTCCCTGATTAGAAATCCAACTCACAAACGTAGCGTTTACACCAGGCCACCACGGCCTTATTTTTAATTTAGTAATTAATATTTCTTAGTTGATGTAGAATATCAAATAAATTATTAAATCTACTTATAAACTAAATATTACAAACGTACAATATATTAACTAAATTACTTAGAAACTATTGTAACATTAGAAATGCTAATTAAAACCTTAGGCATATTAAGATTATAGTACATGCAACATGTTCAGTAATTTTCAATTTTGCCTTTCATTACAGGGTGAATTAAATTATGAGTCTAAAATCTAATACACAGGTTTACAAAGTTAAAGAAACAAAAGTTAATGAAAACTTTCATATTTTTAGTTAGATTATTTTGTTTTCATTGTATACTTTTAATAACGGTTACTATTATATATTAGGTACTATTTATACGTAATTTTATTGAAAAGAGTAAAGATATATATATAGTATATTTATTGAAAAAAATAGTATTATATAAGATTAATATATATAAATTATTTTTTATTGAAAAAAAACTTTATAACACTGTTATAATATTTCTGTGGGTAACATTAATTTACTTAATAACACGGCAGTATATTTAACAAAAAAAAAATTAATAGCACTCTCTTCGGTCTTGTAACGAGGTATAGCTAGGTGTTGAGTTTCGTTACTCAACACGCAATGCCTATAGAATTCGATGGAAAGTGGGCAACATGTCTTAACACTAGGGTCCTAAGTTCCTCTGCCTACCCTGCTAGGTACGGGATACACGTGAAATTAAAAATAATGTGTGCTTTTTAACCTATCGCCGTCTACTGCGTAGGCCTCCTTTAAGAGAATACTCAATTTATCAATATTAACTAAGAATTTGAAATGTGATCTTATAATTTCAAACTGTCTCTATTAAAAATATGTTCTTCTTTTATTTGATTTATTTATATATATATATCCTTTATTTTATTGGACGAAAGGCGGGCTTAACGCTAATGAGCATTCTCTCCCAGTCAACCTTGTCATGTGTGATAAGAACTGTGCAGGTGTGCAGAAGTATAATATACTTACATTTACATCCTATAAATATATAATTATACAAATAAAATCAAGCTTGTTTAAAAGATCTTTATTTATCTCTTGATTTTTATTTTTGATCTTTATCATATCCAAAGAGCCAGCATCACCGTAATTAATAATAAAAACTAACAAAGTATTAATCAGTTGTGTTTCAGTCTGCACAGCTAAAACAATTCTTAAGGCACATCAAAGAGGCGTAGATTTTGCGAGACATATTTGCAATATAATTGTTCCAAGTTGATTTATTGTCAATTATATTACCTAAGTCTTTCACAGTGCTGGTAAAATTGATGACCATGCTATTATAAGTTAAGTTGGGCAATTTGTTATAATCGAGATTACCAAGTTGTCACAAACTGCTGATGATTATAGCCTGACATTTGTTTGGATTACCATGTATTCCGTGTCTGGACGACCAAATTGAAATGTTACGGAGACTATTGTTAAGAGAATTAATAACACTAACAATATTATGTACACTAGCATATTTAGCTGTAAGTCGTCAGTAAAAAGATGAGACCGAGAGGTTAAAATGGATTTGATGGAGTTAATGAATATTGAAAAAAGAAGAGGAGATAAAACACCACCTTGAGAACACCAGCTTTCACATCATTCCAGTCAGAAAACGTCTAGCCTACACGAGCCAAATTATTTATACGATTTTTATGAATCTAATAGAATGAAAAATCCCAAAGACCAGTCTCTTTTTCTTATAGACCAATCAGTGCAAAGTTCGCCAACCCCATGCGTCTCGGACCGAAACAAAATATGTACTATTATAACATAAAACCGTTAACAAATGTGGAAAGTGCAAAAAATGCCATTAGCTAGTATTTTGAGATATATGAAGTAATAAAAAATGCTATTTGGTCTCATAGACCAATGCGCGGGCGCAGGAGTGCTCAGCAAAGTGCTGCGTTGGATTTCGTTACAAAATTTTATAATCTAAAAGTGCGAGAAACGATAAAAACGTAATTTATTTTCATTATTCTATTTTTACCGACTTTTTTTACATTTTTGTCTATATTACTTTTAGATACTATTTTTTTTAATATATCAATTATAGGTATAATATACAACACACGCGGCTTCGCCTGCCGAAACTATTAATCATATTAAACAAAATCTTTACATTAATATATTCACAATTCAATTCATTCAGTAGTATTATAACAAATACAATATAAATATATTTAAAGCTAAGTAAAAACGGATCTTATTAAAAGCATTTCTAAAACTAACCTTGAAAAAGTATATTACTACGGCTTATTAAACGACTTCTGTGAATCGCTTACTACAAAGTGTGTTACATTATGTGAACTCAGATTATAAGTTAATAGGTTATTTTGTTATATTTTTCATGATGATATTTTTCATATCTGGAGAACAGAGTGTCTTAGCACTACTGTCTGCTGAAAAAATGAAACAGGAAGCTCTATTGTTATTGTTATTATATTTTGGCTATAAGCAATTGAAAGTTTTCTCTTTTATAACATTTGTTTATCATAAGCCGAGTAAGCAGAAGGACCATAGTGTATAGACACTCCGCTTTCCAATTTCCCGAAATCTACAGGCATTGGGTGTAGCCGAACTCGACTCTGCGCCTTGCATGCATCGACACCAGAGCGAAACAATACACATATTAAATATTTCATTTCCTCGAATGTAAATCGAACCCGTTGCGTTTATTAACACAGGCAGGATAGGCCTCTATAATATAATAATAATAAATATATACATATAAATTCAGACGAACGTACCGTCCGTGTGTCCCCTTAATCCAAGCGGGCCAAACAACAGACTTTATCAGTCAACGCCTGTGGGAATAACACTCAGGTTTACACCATAATTCAGCTGAGTAAACTTCTGCTTAAAATTAATTAATGGCTGCATTCCATTTACGCCACATGGGCTTTGTTGGAATGATTTTGTTTATTCGTCTGTGCGTTTGTTTGTGTTGGATTGTTTAACGTTTTTTAGTTTTGTAGTGGTAGTTTTTCTTTATTGTTGTATTTATTTCCTGAGGTGAGTAAGAGAGTTGAGAGGAGAATCACTTTGTTCTTCACCTTCAGTTCAAATAAAGATATTGCGATCAGGGAAATTTCTTTCTCAACAGACCTTTACCTATTCTGCTACAAGGATAAAATGCAAAAAAAGTAACGTCTATAATATCTATTGATATAAATATTCTCTCGAAAATTGTAAAAATACCCTAATATGTTAACTTCCATAGTATATAATATATCGATAGTATAATTATTACTTGGGTGCAATATTTTTTATTTTATTTTTCTATATAAATATATTAAAGCCATGCACACGAGCTAGCAGGTGACCAGATATTGAGTGATTATTATAGGGAGCGGCCCATGAATGTTTGCAGCACCAGAGGAACATCAGTGCGTCGCCGGCTTAAATAAAGAACTATTTTAAATATTCTTATTAAAGTTTTTACATTATTTATTAAACTAATAATTACTATAAGTAATTATAATTGTTTAATAAATAATTTATATTTGCTTTATAAATTTACACTTACTTTTGAGTTGGTTTTTTTTTCCTAGACTTTTAAGCTTGTTTTTTTATTACTTAGTATAAATTAATATATCACTCTGTTCTCTACTTCTGGTCGTTTCAGAAACATTGCTCATATTCATAAACGGCTCTCAAGTCTGATATCAGTGTTGAGATGCTTTTTTCAATGAATACGGCATCTCACGATCGATCTCAGACTTGAGAGCGATTTATAAGTACAGGCCTAAATGACGCAAGACCACAGTGTACCTTTGATTTGATAATTTCCTGTGTCAAAAATACAGATCTGGTTCAACTACGCAAAAAGCATGTAAAAATAAAAATTTAATATTCTAATCGGAATCGTCAAACATTTAATTTATTCGAAACATTAAGGTTTATATTTCATCATAAACATCCAAAGAAATTAGGACAGTAATTCGGCAAAGCGAAACAAAGAAAATTATGCTATCATTTTATACAGTTTTGAATCTCGAAATATAGTTTCAATTCCTTTAATGCTATTGTTTTGTTCCCTGCCGTTTTTGTAGGCTTTAGACATAAAACTTTGTTGGTTTCTTGCTCCAGTTGTTTATTTTCAGTTTTATTTTATAATATAATAAATAATATAAATAAATTAATCAGTTTCACGCTGTATCCCGCTTACAGCAGAGGGAATCTAGTGTTGAGACACTTCGTTCTCCATTTTCCAGCTTATTTTTCAAGGCAGTGTTTGTTCAATAACGGAACTTAACGCCTTACTTTGCCACGGCGAGCAAAGAAATTAAAATATAAATTTAAAGAAATCGAACCCATAACCAGTAGCATTTTCAGTCACACACCTGTGCGCCTACGCCACGACTTGCCTCCAAAATATTAATATATTATTTACTCCTTTTTGAAAACTGAGATAATTTGATTACCTTGGCACAGTAACACAATGACTGACTGACCGACGGGAAGGGAAAGTGGGAAGAGAGCGGAATATTTTGACACTAAGTTGTTTTTTGCTACCATGCTATATGGAACAAAACGTGGAGCAAAAAGATGAAAATTAAATCACTTTAAAATCAAGAATAGAATTCACAACCACGTTTACACTAAAAAAAATGTTTCAACTGTATATTCAAAAGACACATTTCCTTAGCAAAGTTTCATATAAAAAATTTTAGCTTCAGCTTCTTTTTCATTTTTATTGTTTGTACGAAAGGGCGAGGAAGCAAAAAAATCTATTGAGTCAACAGTATGTACCAAGATTTCCCACGAGTGCGGCTGACCAACGGTTTGCAGTAAAATGAGGTACATGTAACGGACAGTGAGCAAATATTGTTACCAAAACTTTTTTTCAGGATTTATAGGAACCGGATAACGTTGATTGGGTTATGTACGGAACTCGCGTCTATCAACCAATAAAATGTATAAAACTTTTATATGGACCTATAAAATGTTACCCTAAAGTTAGTCTAGTAGATTATGCTTCATTCAAATAGCTGTGTGGCTTTCTGTTCTTTTTTTTTTTAGTTTTAAGATGCTTGAAAATGCTTATTTTGTTTGAATAAAGTATTGATATTTTAAAATTATAAAATGGTTGTGACACTGACATTGCTCGAAGAATCGGTAAAGGGCCAATCGGCGGGACATATAGCGTGACGAACCATTCCATAGAAACTCGGCTAATAAGTATTTGGCTTGGAAATCATCAAATTTCACGACTGTAAAACATTAAATGCAACATTATAGATATTTCGGGCAATGATTTGAAGTGGCCTCCAAAATCGAAATCGACCAGAGAGCGATGATCATGTACGTATTTATTTGAATAATAGATAAAAAATTGTGGAATTGTAAAATTTGATTTCTAAAAAATTGAGAAATTAGAGCTAAATTTGAACTCCTAACCCCCAGAATAAAATCTTAGTCAAATATAAAAAAACAGTGCCACGTTGGTCTCATGCACAAATTATGAGGAAAAAATTCAAATTCTATTTCCGAGAATGCTCCTGCCTAAAATGAAAAGCACTCGCAAGGAAATTACGTAGAACATCTAACAGCCACGACTTTGAAAACTTGTTTAATCTAACTTGTGGCATTTTAGCCTATTTTTCTATCAGATAAAAGGGTTACCTTTGGTTTCTTTTGAAAAAAAAATCTTTTAGTATTTTTTCGTAAATGACATTAATATTTTAAAAAAATATTAAAAACAGGTAAATAAAAAAAACAAATACAAAATTATTTTATTAATATTATACTCGTATATCAAAATTTCCATTCAATGTAAGGTGTAATATATTTTTTTAAAATAAGTTCTTATTTTAAATTTCAAAGCTTAAATATTATTACAAAAGAAATATATACCGATGAATACAATACCAGGGTACACAAAAGTAGAGGAGAGTGGGGCTACAAGTTCCAATTTTTAACGAACCTCAAATGTTGTTACGAATATTCAGTATTTATACAATATGATCCAATTCAACTTATAAATCTAGATTTGTTGTTAAGACAGTGATTTGAGGCATTCTTTGTAAGATTTTTTTATTATCAATTTTTTCATGCCTTAAGTCGGAAAGTACTTAACTTACCCCGATTTGGCCCAAGTTGTAAACAAGCCGGGGTAATTTTTTACTATATTTGTTAAAGCTATTATTGTGAAATAAAAAAACTTGAAATAATAGAACGAAGCCTGTTTATTTAAAGAATAATCAATAGTATCATAAGATACTAGCCAAATACCAGCTTCTAGAAGCGCTCAATATATAATTCTTTGGCAACAGTTTTAATCCTATCCTTGCCATCTTTGATAACTGTATCCACTGCTTTTTGAATCAACTCTTGTGACACATAGCCTCGAGTTAATTTTCCGACATCCGAAATCCAAATCCGTTTTCTGCTAAAGAAAAATTACAATATTTACACTCCATTATTAGTGCAAATGGATTACAGTAAGCTGTTCCGAGGTTATAACTTCCCTCCAAACGAAGGAACATCTAGCCCCAAATACAAATGTTGAAAAAAAGCAAGGTATAGTTTAAATTATGAAACACACATGATTTACAAATAGTGTTTCGAAATAGTATATAATATATTTAAAGAATCGCAGAAAATCGTGAGATACATCAAAAATATATTAATACGAAAATATTTACAAACGTGCACCACCGACACACGTGCTGCTATTCCAATGTTTCAAGTGCACTGGATTGTTCAATATGTTGGCCATCGGTGCGCTATCACATTGTTTTTCACCGTATGTTTACTCAATATTCTTATATTTTTTCCTCGTGAAGTTATTTCAATCGGAACAACTTACCTCGTTGACTTGTAGCCCCGCCCTCCCCTACTGGTAAACCAAGTTCACTGACATCGTAAGTCATCTTAAATATTTAAATTACAAAGCCACTTGATATTTGCATGTCTGGTACATTTTTTATTTTATCCGACTGTGGTGGAGAACGGATAGGTTGTGAGTTATTGGTAATTAGTTTGCATTTTGCTTTTTTTATATTATTTTTAATACATTATTGTTCAAGTTACTGTGAAACCGTGTTTTTATTTGCAATTATTAAAGTATGAATAATTAAGAATTCGCAATATATTTATTTATTGTTACTTCACTCCGCTTGATCAAAGCATCATGGATTATAGCCTATAGCCTTCTTTGATAAATAGATTATCACAAATATTTTTTTCAATTTAAATCACTAATATCTGAGCATTTCATTCAACCAATTTTTTTTTATATCAGCTTCACGCTGTATCCCGCACACAGCAGGGTAGGCAGAGGGAACTTAGTGTAAGACACTCCGTTCCCCACTTTCTGCCGAATTCTGGAGGCATTGCGTGTTAAAACCACTTACTCACTTTTAGCACTTTTAGCATTTCAAGTTTATAATATTAAAAAATAGTAATAGAGCAATGTTAAATTTATTGTTTTAATTTTCATTTTTGTTTTTGCTATATTTTTCTATACACTAACCAGTTACCCAATACTTTAAAATCTGTATGCCTAACGCTACCTGTAAGAGATGACTGATAGTGATAAAGCCGCCTTTGAGATAATATATGCCATGCCATATATAAAATATACTTTTATTTTTGTTTATTTTTTTTTTATTTTTCTTTCGCTTGTAAAATACTTTATTTCTTTTATATATATTATACAAAAATAGAGACCAAATTTTAATTCAGTTCATTCACAGCTCAAATTTTGTTGCTGTCGTAGCAATTTAATGCTACTAGCAGTTACCACACCGACAAATGTTTTTATTTTCCCAGCCTCCACAACATAATATTAAAAGACATGGATTTTGTCTCTAAAATAATATGATATTTCTCATGTTTGTACTAAAAATAAAAATTGATATGATTTTCCACTGTATTTTTAAAGTTTAAGCCGAAAAATCCATCTTTATATTCACCAGACTAAATCTCTTTCCAGATGAACACTTTGAAACCATAAATTATGCATTATACAAATTCAAATGTTTGCGTGAACCACGAACACACTTTTCTTGTTGGTAGCCGAAAATTTGAAAGCTTGATACAACGTCCTGGCATGTCGCCAGACATGCTAATATAAGTTATGTTCAATATATAACCTGAAGGAAAAAGTCAAATAAATGGAGAGCAGCGGTTACTTTAGAATAGACCGTTCCCGTGGGAATTTCTGGAAGTCCATTTAAAGTGGTCCCGTACTGCTCAAGGACACTATATGCCAAATTTCATCTTTCTAAACTGTGTGGTTTCCGATACTTGTCAGTCAGTATCGAAAGCGTTTTATATAATTATGTACATACATATAATAGTTTCTGTTTTTTAACACGGCGCCGAGTTCTACTATTTACCGGCGAAAAGTGGAAAACCAAATCATCTTAATGGAAACGGAGTATCTTAACCTAGGAACCTGTTAACTTAGTGCTCCCCACATTCCGCCGAATTTTTGAGGTAACGAGTGTTTAGTGGCGGAACTTAACACAACCATTTGCCTCGTTACTAAAATATTTGATTTCTAGACTGGAAATCGAACCCATAACCGTCGTGTGTACAGTTGCTGGCGTAAGGCCCTCCGCCAGGTCCGGCCTCTAAAAATATAATAATTATATTAAGTATTATTTATGTTATTGTTTTTTAAATGAAACGAAAACTTCCTTTTTCTATTTGCGCTATGTAATTTTACGTATTTCTAAACTTTGTACGGCATGTTTGACTAAAATAACGTTAACTGGTATTTTAATTAATTATTCTCTTTGTTTTGAATCAAAAGACGTTCCTTAAATTCCTAAGCTCATATATATTTTGCTGTTACAGTATAATTAATCTTTAAAATTCCAAACAAATTTGTGAGCATTTCTTTAACTGGAAATGTTTATATTAGAAAAATATGAATTTCAATGGTGGAATAGTATTTGACAATCTCTGTTCTGCTTTTAGGTTCCCTTTGCCTACCCAGCTATGAGGGATACAAAACTAAAGAACAAAATGATCCTATAAGGGTTACATTTTTACTTTTTGAGGTACGGAACCTTAAAAAGATAAATTGTATTAAAATATAATCCGATCAACATTACAACAACAACACAACGACTAAAATACATTTTAAACAAAACAAAATTTACTTTACAATATGTTCACAGATAGTGTTACGTGAAATGGCAGGAATAAGCGTGTAATGGAGCCTGAAGAGCTGTAAAGGGAGCACAGTGCGATGCGACGATAAACACCCTCTAAGGAGTGCAAAGTATCGTGGATACTTTAAAATGCATCTTTAATATATTTTTACCTTGAATTTGTAGACTTTTGTAGGTGTTCTTGTTTATTTTTCCCCTATTTATGATATGGTTTCATGTTGATTTATATTTTTGAAGTATTATGTCTTGATATTGTCTATTATGATATATCACTAAAACTATATCACACATAAAATGGATTTTTTTTTCCGTTCCTGACTGAAATTTCCTCAAAAACTCCTCTCTCAACCCTATCCTACATTTCCTAACCTACTTACATAACAAAATTTAATTTGTACGTTGTCCATAAGTCACGCTGTAACATACCTATAGATATAGATAAAAAATAATTTAAAAAAAAATTTTTTGCAACCCATTAAATTCTCGAAAACTACATAGAAAAGGATTATTAAAATCCTTAATCTCGATGCCATAAAAATAAGAAATCGAGTTTAATAAAGAAGCCAGCAGTTTATTTAAGACGAAATTTTGTCGGTAATGGCCCAGTTGAGGTTTCAGAACAAGATGTCCGTACAATGGCCGTTCATCCATTGTTGTTTAGCCTTTTGTTCCTCTAAGTAGGAAAATGAAAGGGTTCTTTTAGAATATGTTGATAAATTTAAACTAAATGTATTTATATCTGTTTTTGGTCAAATGTATAATGTGCCGTTTGATTTTTCATCTGTGGCTGCTAAGAAAGTTGTTAAGATCAGTCACTAGATTGTATGGTAAATGTAAATTTTGACAAAAAAAAAATATAGATATTTATACGATATAAAGAAAAACAATTGTCGAATGTTAAAATTTATAACACAGTGCGCAGCTTCACGCTTTTTTAGTAAGCATAGGCGATTTAGTATTAAGATATCCTTTCTTCATTTTCTGTCAGATTTCGAAACATTTTAATATTCGACGGACCTAAAAAGCATCGATTATAAACGATTATATTTTATTTTCATCACGCTTGGTAGGCAGAGGGAGCTTATTACATCCCACTTCCCACTTTTCACCCAATTACGTACACTCAACCCTCAACGCAGCGCCTTGCCTCGATTCTTCGAGTGGGAATTGAACCCACAGCTTGTCGCGTTTACAGTCAAACACTTGTACCTCTGCGCCACGAATAGCCTCAACTGATTATATGTTTATTATTTTATTTTAATTGGCCTTGTAGTATCTGACTACATACCAAAGAAGGGAATATTGATTAGGCTTTGTTTCACTTTATCTTGTATAATCATTTTAACACGCCTAAATATTATAACTCATTAATGAGAGTATAAAACAAAGAATTAGCCGTCGTAATATAATCGCACAGTATCTGATAGCGCGACGGCTCAGGGTTCGATCCTCTCTCAGATTAAACTATCATCATTTTCTTGCTCTAGTAACAAGACAACACGCAGCCGAAGGGAAGTTCCGTTACTCAACATCTGAACGAAATGCCTCGGTAATTAGGTAGAATGTGGTAAACAGAGTGTCTTACCACTAGGTTCACCCTGCAATATGTAAAATTTAGAGCGATACAACTATAAAAAATAAATGAACCATCGCTATCTCATCTGTACACTTCATCAAAAGTCAATAATCTGAAATATATAATTACATCTCTATCTATAGAATAATACTTAACCAAAAATATTGTGACAATAAATTCACAAATCACTTATTGCACTCGGAAAAAGAATAAGATTCTGAGCTTTCTAATTTAGAACATCGTAATATCTGACAGGCGGCTTCACTTTTAAAGCTTATCCAGGCCTCACTCATTAATCAACGTCCAAAGCTAGGGCCCTCAAAAATCCGGTGTTCTTTGTTCAGTATTCCGTCGATATTCGAGTCATGATTCCAACAAAACAGATTAAGTTCGAATTGAATGTTGTAATACTGTTGCTTTTTAGTACAAGTTTAGTGATTTTTTAATTATTTTAAACATTGTTAAAACTACAATTACAAGTCAGATTCGCACTTGACGGTTTTTTTCTATTAAATGTCCCTAGCAATAATGTAACTCTTCTCTCTTAAACTATATTGATCATATATAATCAGAATTATACGTTTTGAGAAACCTGAAGTTTCAGCAGCAGCGAGACAATTAAGAAACCGTTGGTGGTAGTTGATATAATATAATAATTATGTCAATTGACAAATAGATGAATACCACGTCATTCTACTGCGATACGTGACCACACTACTCGAAAATATTTAAAAAGTCAAGATTAAGTTTAAAAATTTAAAAATAAAAGATACGCAAAATAGTTTCCTTCCCCATCTATTCATAAAACAAAATTTATTAAGCATCATCAAACGAAGATTCGGAACTTTAAAAGCCTTTTGGATTCAAGAAATGAATAATCCTTTCCAATTTGACTACGCCTTTTGTCCGGACAATAGAGTCCATTGAGAATAACGACGGTTTAAAACAAAACAGGCCATTTGACTGCTGACGGGATTGCTAAGAGATTCACGACTTCGCGTTGAATTAATAAGTTGATTGACGATTGAATAACCTTTGATGACGTTGAACGGTTGAATTGTAAGATTGATTGTTTATTTTGTGTATTTGAATTGTTTTTTGTTATAAGAATGTTTTAAGATGAAAAAAGAGAAAATGGATTTAATAGTAACGAAAAAATGTTTCACGCTATCTTTATATTGATCAGTAAAAAAATCTAAATCTGAACGATATTCATTCACACATCTACTATTTCAAGTTAACATTAACTTAAATGTAAAAGTAAAGAAGATTTTTTTAGAACAGTAATAACTGATTTTATAATATTATAAATAATTTAACCAAAAATAATTCAAATTATAATAGAAAGAGGCTTAGTTTTGTCCTCTAAGATCAGGCTCCAGATCAATTTTCCTATATCTATAATTTGTTCAAGTGCTAAAAATTCCCAAGAAAATGTAAAACGGGGCAAACGTAAAAAGGTGTATAGCTTTACGATTTCAATTAAGATAGAACGATGGATCGCACGAATCGGAATATCAAAGGATTTAGCTCTTGACGAAACGGAATTCTTTTCGTTTAAACCGGTTTAGATGGACATATTTTACTATTATTCGAAGGAAGGTTTATTTTTTGTTATTATGCACATGTAAAATTATACATGTGTTAAAATAATGTATAAAATAAAAAAAAAACCAAAAGCAAAAAAAAAGTTAAATTGTAATGATATATTTATTTGTTATATAGTTAATCTTGGCACATTTGCAACGGAATTCCTATAGGTCCTCCTATAGGTTATAATTAATAAAAAAACAGCTTCACGCTGTATCCCGCATACAGCAGGGTAGGCAGAGGGAACCTAGTTAAGACACTCCGTTCCGTGATAATTAATAATACTCTAAAGTCTATATATAATAAACTTAATTTATTAATGATAAATGTACATAAACCTCCAACAAATTACAAGCTACCCATTTGTAGGCACTAATTAATATTAACAATACAGTTTTAGGGATTTTATGAAAAAAGCTTTTGGGAAATGACTAATTAGTCGAAAGCATACAATAATTTCTATAATGAAATCGTGTTTCGGCTTAAAAATGTTACATTAAATCGAGATAATAATCAAAATTTCATCCTATTCAATAGCAAACAATCGACGCTCATCAACATTAATTTGGTATCTTTAGAATTACATAATTAATTAAATTATATATATAATTTAATATATTATACCTATGTATGTATAGGAATTAATTATTTGGCATAAATTATTAATTATGTGTATACCACTGATGTTCATAAAACATTTTTTTTTGAGCTTCATATTGTTATCCTGGCGTAGTAGCTAAAATACAATGGTTTTTACAAACTTCTTTTACCTTTTCCATAGTCTTGAACTCCCCCTCCACATGCCCTCCGGAGGGATTCCGGGTAGTCACCGTTTTACAGGACTACTTACTAACTATCGCTTTATAAATTTGTTTTTGTCATTCTTTTGTCACTTATTCTCTCAGCATGCCAAAACCACCTGATCACGTTCATCTTCAGTCATAGAACCGTTTCTAGTACCTCTATTCGCTGCCATGTAACAGTTGTTGTGCGCATTACAGGAAACCAAATGCACATCTATGTTGAGTTTTCCTGTTTCATCAGTTTAGTCAAGACACTTACTAATAGCAATACAAAATACAAGCAATGGCTTTTAAGAAATCATTTCGTGTTTTCTACTCTAAAGGTATGCCACTCCATCCTTGTTTTCTAACTTCACTTCTTGTCTTACTCGCGTACAGGCTTAAATATTATTTCAAAAGACTTAGCAGAGAGACCCTTTCACTAGAAAATAGAAAATGCTTCGTTCCAACTATAAGATTTGCATTTTTTTTACAGCTTCATGTTTTCATTTTTTCTGCATTCAAGGCAAGGAAGCATAAAGTACTAGACGAGTATCATTTCGTAATGCTCTTTGCGTCAAATTCATCAAATCTTAAATCAAATGTAACATTATAATTAAGGGATTTGTTTTATTTTATTTATTATTGTTATTAAGCTACATTACAGCCAATAACTTGATAAGAATGTCTAACTTTTCGAGGTATTATCGTATTTAGGACATAAGTTGTATATAAATCCGATTTAGTTGGGTTTGTTTTGGTGCCTAATTCTTAGATAAAGCCACTGTTATCATTATAACTTACTTGTCTCTAAACATAGCTGCAAATTATTTTTTATTATTATAGCTTTAAGATTTTTTTAGTCTATTGCTTTGTCGATTGGCAAACTTCAACACTGTGTTTAGTCTAATGAGAACAAGGAAATAAAAATTATTTAAAGATTATCATTGCCCTAGCTGTGATCGACTTGTAATATCATGAACTTGAGTGGAAAGCGTAGGACTTGTGTCTAGACACTACGTTCTTTCTGCTTTCCCTGCTAAAGGGGAAAAATATAAAGTTTTATTTAAAACTTTTTATATATATATTTTTTATTTTACTTTTTCATTAACTTGCATATTTATGCAAGTTAACGTAATAGTTCATTATTCTATCATTTACACATATAATATATAATATCATCACCGTCAAATGGATACGTGGCACTTCACTATTGTGCGGTTTTGTGGGAACTTGTTTGCCACACAACTGTTGACTTGCTAACCTGCATCAGTACTAGCGGTCGATATTATATGGGTTCTTTCAAAAAGCGTGTCTCTCCATCCTTAAGGTTCGCTAGTCCTATAGCTCATTTGCCTCGAACGCTCTCTTGCCTTGTCCGTTCTATAATAAAAAAAATATCTGAAGTCGTCGTGGTACAAGCGTGCGATTGCAAACGCAACAGTTGTGACTTCCATTCCCACTCGAGGGAACAAAATATTTTACATTTTCATTTATTTGCTCTGGTAACTAGGCAAAACGTGGCGTTGAGTTCACCACCCAACACAAAATGTCTTACCACTAACGTTTAGCGTATCCTAACCCTAGGTTCCCAGGTTCCATCTGCCTCCCATGCTACATAATGGATACAGTGTAAACCTAAAAAAAAACAATAAAAAAAAGTTTAATAACTCTATTCTTTCAATTCTCTGAAGTCACACAAACCAGTTTTATTATGATAACTATGATAATATGAAATATAGTTGTATAGAGATATACAGCGCCATTTTCACAAACCCAACGTCACCACTAATAACTTTATGACTACTCTAAATGACCTTTGACCGTTTATTGTTGCCGCACACGCCATTATTTTATGTAACATAATATCAATTTCGTTTTACGTGTGTTATAGTAAATTTGATTAGTAAAATATTGAGATAAGTTTTTATTGACGGAATTTCCTTTGCTATAATGCTTTATTTTTTGTTTTGAGGTATCTTTTATAAGAATGTTCTTGTAAGAATTGGTCTAGCCTTCTCTTTTCACCTACAAATATAGAGAGAAGAATGTATGTTAAGGTGAGAAATGTATTCATATATTACTACCACACCTCAGAAGGAGAAGAAGAAGAACTGAATTGTAGAAATTAATGCTGTACATTAATTAATTCATTTTGTCAGAATGAAAATATTTTTTCCCCAGTGGCGACCGAATCTATCGCGTTTACAGTCTAACGGTGTCCGCCTCTGCTATGATGGTATATTTTTTATCTTTACGTTGTATCCCAGCAGAATAGGAAGAGGGAACCTGGGGATCGAATGTTAGCACAATTTGTTCCCGTTAGATAATTCCGTCCTTCATTTACCAGGCGGTAAGAATCAGGCGATTCTCAGAGCATTACGTACGGATTGCCGGAACTTAACGCCGCGCTTTAACTCGTTATAGTCCGACAAAACCGGTATTGCATATGAGAAGCACGCGCGGTAGAATTGCGCAGAACGGATATTTTGATATCTGCACATAGACGCCCTCTCACGCCGCACCGATTCCCCGCGAGGGCTCGCGGGGAATCGGTGCGGCGTGTGGCGGGGCGGTCACACCACTACGGTACAGTCGAGCGCAACGCTGTTAGTTCAATACTATGAAATATTAATATATTATTATATGATAGCGTCATATATACAAAATAGAGCAGTAAAGCATATTTATCTAGTAATATTATAATATAATAATTAGTGTGTTAGATTAAGCAACATGCAAGCACAAAATCAAGTTATATAGGATAAGCAAATTTAAAATTTTAATAAAATACTGAATTGTAATTATTATAATGGGGCCACATCCAAGTCTTCATCAATCCAAATTCAATAAAAAAGTAAAATTGAAAAAGTACCTTTAATATGGTTTTACATAAAATAATAAAAATAATAAAACATGCAAAAAAATTGTAAAAAATAAAATTTAAATAAATAAAATGTTAAATATAAAAGCAAAAATTAAAAGGAATGGCGTTCAGCTACAGTGTTCATTTACAAAAATTATTAGCAGTAAAATGAAAATAAAATCAAAATAGGTAAAAATTAAGACTAAACTTTGCTTGAATTATTAAAAAAAATACATATAGTTACTACAGATACATAAAATATTTAAAAAAACTAAGCAAATATCCACAAGAAGGAAGATCTATTACGACAGATGCGACAAATATAGATCCGTCACTCACTTCTTAGAAAGATTAAGGTGACGGCCACGGATGGTGTACAGATAAATATTTAAAAATACAACGAGTCGCCATAGTATATACCGATTCAGGTGCTGCTTTTGTACTAAATACACTATTAATATTTAAAGCTGAAATGACACTGTTGAGTATCATAAAAATATGTATTAATAGCGAAAATTAAAAATAGTTTTGTACCCAATGGATACCGAATCACGTCTACAGTTCAGTAGTAGTTGTAGACAATGTTCTGGATCTTTCGTTGCACGAGAAAGAAATGTCATCGAGGCCT